>JAZGTI010009786.1:0-13246 GCA_036877585.1 Botia kubotai
AAATGGGCTGGCCTAGGATTTTCGAGCCAACAAACGGTCCTCTCGAGCAGTTTGTCAACAGTCCTCTCGAGAAATATATTTCAGCGGCACTTCAGGTCAATTTGTACACAAGCGACAAGACTTTTGTCAGGGACTGCACCACAGAAATGACACTTAGAGTCTTGATTAATGATGTTTGTTAACATTCAGTTAATCATAGAATATTACACAAGCTTAGGAAAAAACTGTGCATGTGGTGTGTATGCACCACATGAAAATTTCTGTTCTATGTGTAGAACTGTGTCTTCCATAATCCCACAAGATGCTGTGTGGACAGGCTTTGTACAGGTCGTACAGGTATTTTGTACAGGTATATTCTAAGAAACTGAATGGAATAATTGGTATTCCTATGACACTGCAGGGATCACATTGCTTTGCTATTAGCTAGACTTCAATGATCAGAGATCCTTAGTTTAGTTGCAATTTTAGGAGGAACCATTGGTAGTTTCTACTACATTAATGCTTTAATAAACAGTTAAATATGCAGGAAAACGTGTATTGCCAAATGATATGACTGAAAAAGAGGCATGGGCCATGTATGAAAACATGTAAAAAAAAAAAAACGCTTTTAAAATAAAAGCTGTTGGACTGTTTTTTATTTCAGTGCTACTTTGTGGCAGTGGTGTGTGGCAGCATTGCCAGATATCTTTGATAGAAATGGGCAACAGGACAGTGAAATAGTGTTTTATGACAATGTTATAATGTTTTAAAACAATAACAGATGTACTCTTTGCCCAAAGTACTCACCCTTGTGTCTGACTCTGTGGATACTGGCAACAGGATAGACCGTTCAATTTGCCCCACTGGAAAATATTTTGGATATTTATATTTTTTTGTAATTATTATTTTTGTTTAGTTTTTGTAGAGACACACGGCTTTGAGTTATCGCTCAAGAAAAAGCAATGCAAGTTTAATATAAAGCATCGCTGATTATAGCTATTACTTTTTAGCCCTTATCAAAAATATAACTCCTAAATTCCTTGCAGCACATGATTTGAAAAGTAGCTAATGGGCGCTGTGACCGCTATCACGTGACTTGAGCTGAGCGCTTCCTGTGGCTGTGCAAAACAGACTGGCGATTTCAGGCACGGAGAATTTCAGTTTCTGGGTAAGTAAACACGTTTGCAAGCGAAAGTTCACATAGGCCGCCTGTTATGTGTTTTCGGCAAAGGCCTAGTCTGTATTTGGCGCTGCTTAGAGCAGAGACTGGGATACATGTAGTACTTGAAAGTTGTCGTAGAGATAGGCCCAAGCTAGTTCCTGGTCTCAGTCCTGTGCTGGAATACATTCACTGTGTTAGTGCACAGACGAAATGGTTATAAGTTATAAAAGTGACCTTTTCAACATTTGCATTGCTTGCATCGATGTGTATATGATTCATTATTGTTTTACACCTTGCTGAGTGATAGATCGCAAAATATACAGGTCAGAATAATACTGACCATAATTTTCCATCACATCGTTACATGAGTTAGTGAACTTATAACTGATGTCTGTATTGATTAATGTGTGATTAATGTATTGATTAATGACAAAGTGTCATTTAATGTATTGGTGTGACCGTGTTGGATGTATATGGAAAAAGTCAAAGGAAACAGTCTTATGGTTATATATGCTTGTCAAACTCTCTCTCTGTAACCTGTTTTTCCCACAAATTCCACAGTCAAATAAGATCTTCACTTGTGTTTTTGTTAACTAAATATAGGCCAACGAGTGACCAGGCTGTGAGGTTTTCATGTCGTCTATAAGAGTCACCTTTATATTACCTGTAGATCTGATAGTTACCCAAACAAAACATATTTTACATGAATATAGATTGTTCTTTCACATAAAATGCATGAAAATTGACTTCTCTTTAATTACCATGTTTGTAGGTCATTATATCATTTACAGGGACATACCTCAAAAGTGCATCACCATGCATTACACACACATTCTCTATATAGGTTAAAAAAAAATTGAATTGTTTTTCTCTCTGGTTTTCAGCATTAGCAGAAAAAG
Source organism: Botia kubotai (assembly GCA_036877585.1). Lineage (NCBI taxonomy): Eukaryota > Metazoa > Chordata > Actinopteri > Cypriniformes > Botiidae > Botia > Botia kubotai. The sequence goes on from JAZGTI010009786.1 coordinate 2,041, forward strand.
CAGCAGACCCACCTATGGCTTCGGCTCCTATAGCGCCTTTTAACTACAGTCCTCTGGTAAACAGCTCCAGCCAAAACATGAGTGAGGTCTGCAAGTAAATGTTCTGTCCCCCATGTTTGTAAACTTCTTTCTAATTTTATGCCCTCTTTTTATCATTTTATTTTTTGTTTTTATTTTTAGGCTTTCGTTTTCTGCATTAATAAATAATGTGCTTTACTGGTTTCAGTAGAGCTGCCCTTTGCTCTCCTTTCCTATTGTATAGTAAGCAGATGTATAGAGGCTATAAAAGAGACATGTGAAGATAGCATTTAGTGACATTATTTGCTGCTTCTTTCTAATTGTAATTGTGTAATTAATTACTGTAAATATGCACTGTATAGGATATTATTATTTAGAGACTACATTAAATATTTGTACTTTTACAAATATAGGGAGAAATTTAAATATATGTGTGACTGTTTACATCATGTTAAATATACACATTATACTACCCATCTTCAGTAGGGGCAGATTATGACAGTTATATCCAAGGCCTCCCCAAACATTATTTTAATAAATCAATTACATAAAAGCTAGAAACATCTTTTCAAACATTATCATGTGCTGCAAAATGCTTTAACAGTATGAAATGCCTATTCCATGATCTCTGTCTATCTCTCTTTCTCTCTCTTTTAATAAATCAATTACATAAAAGCTAGAAACAAATAATAATAAATACTATCTTCATGTGCTGCAAAATGCTTTAACAGTATGAAATGCCTATTGCATAATCTCTCTCTCCCCCCCTCTCTCTTTCTTTAATCTTCTTACTTGTAAGCTGTTTTCAACTCTTGTGTTTACCCAGCTGCCTTTTATTTGTGTGCGTTAGTTTTCTTAGCTAGTTTCTTAGCTATTAGCTAAGATCATGGTTTGTGTGTTCTTTCGGTTGCACATTTTTCATTTCAAAAGAGCATGGTCCAGACGCTTCACTCTGCCCATCAGTTTAGCATACAAAACACTGAACAGCAGAAAAAGGGCGACAGAATAGGTCAAGCAGCACTCTTAGCTTGCCTTCCAGTTCACTAACCTTTAACTGGCAGCAGGAAATAGCCCAGGGAAAGACAATCTGTGTCCCTGACCACACGCACATCAGACTAGTGCTCACTGAGGGTGAAACAGGACATTCTACATTTACTTTTTATTTCCTTCTCTTCATTACTTCCATTTACTTTGTCACTCGCATTGATGTGATACAATGGAAAACTGAGTCATGACTGACCAAACCTGTGTTTGTTTATAGTAGGGTAATTATTTTGTGTGCAGTAAAATAGTTATGATCATTGTCATGATCGATCATTTTGTGTGGGAAGGCTCACAAGTCAGCCAAGTCACATTTTAGTGTTAAAAGATTTGTGTGAGGGTTAGGTAGGTTTAGCGATAGAAAATATCTTGAATCTGGTAAAAAAAACCAATGAAAGTCTCTGAGATACCTTCACTAATATAATAAAAAGGGGATGTCAGCCTAATGTTCCTGCATGTGTTGACAGTCATCCAGGGAGAGTCTGAAGATGGAGCCGCTGGCAGATGTTGCATCACTGCCTGGAGAGGAGAGAGTAATCGGTGAGTGTTTGTGTGCTGTGCTTTTATGGTTTATAAATAATGTGTTGTAATAAGCTTGTTGGTTAATCCTAATATATTTTAAGAGTATCATTACAAAGCATGGGATAAAATAATCCATGTTATTATTTCAGCATAATTTTTATGTTCTGATAAAGCATATCATGTTCTTATTATAAAGCATGTACGTGTATGTATTAACATGGTCAATGTCACAGATTTGAGTAGAAATAGTACAGCCTCTTACATATTTCTAATGATTTTTAATCACAGTGTTTTGAAAGATCCTTTATTGTTTTCATATGAAAATTTAAAACTAAAAAACTTTTAAAACTTAAAATTTAAGTTGAAAAAATCTTTAAATTAAAGATTTAAATATAATAATTTAAGTGGCACTATTTCGGGGGTTCTCAACCTTTCTGCCAATCCCCCTCTTATTTTAAATGTGGCCCTGGGAGGCCCTTGAGGCCATTGGCCCTGGGATGTTTGTCAAGACCCTCTGTTGGGCCCTGGCCCCCTGGTCAATTTATTAACCTTTACATGTCCAATTGTGTTTGACTCAGATAAAGACATCATCTACATCTGCCCATTTAATGGTGCGCTCAAAGGAAAGGTGTTTATCACTAACTACAGACTCTACTTCAAGAGCACTGACACGGTAAGATGTTGTACCTTTCATTAATGTGTGTAATTGGGCATATCAAATAATACACCACATGCTTACGTCAGTATCACAGTGTGGTTGTCTTATACCTCAGTTCACACTGTTAAAATCAAGCAGAGATTCTGAGGACCTGCCAGACTGTGTAAAACCAACCCATGGTTGGCACATGGTAGTGGGCCCTGTTTTGTGAATGTTTTGGCCATTGCTGGTGTCTTGCTATGATCTGTCAACTTGGCAAAGAGAAAAGGAAGGAAAACTTTTATCTATAAAGTGGAATTTAATTTTAATTTAAGGGATAAAATGTGAAAGCATGTGTTGTATTTTACCATGGTTACATTTATTTTGTGGTGTTTTAGTACATGTGTGAGGTTGTTAATATGATGTCCTTTTTCAACACTTTCTCACTCTCTTTCTGTTGCTCACTCTTTCTTCCTTAAGGAGACATCAGTTACACTGAATGTGCCCTTAGGCATCATAAGCCGTGTAGAGAAGATGGGCGGAGCCACCAGTCGAGGAGAGAACTCCTACGGCCTTGAAATCACCTGCAAGGTACTGCTCCAGAAATAACTTACAAAGATGTATATTGATCAATTGCATATGTTTCTTTAGAGTGATTTTTTTAAGTAGCCAAAAACTACATGAAAGAATGAATTATTGTATGTGCAAAAGTAAGTGAAGCCCCAGCTGCATTGGTAAAGTTAGTATGTTTCTTTAGAGTAGCCGATTCAGGTGAAGCACATTTGGGAGCTTAATTAATCAGTTTAAGCAGACCAATACAATTAGACATCCTTAGGAAAGTGGGTGGGTAACACTGATTAAAAGAGAGAGGAAACCAACCAAACCACTGTATTGCCAAGGATTCAAAGAATGCCAAGAGAAAAGGAGATGTCCGAGGACATCAGGAAGAAGTTGGTGACAGTCCATCAGTCTGGGGAGGGCTATAAGACCATCTAAAAAGACAAATCATCTACAAATGGAAGGCATTAAACATGACCATGCCTAGAAGCCCATCAAAACTATCATCAAGAAGCACCAGAAAATTAATAAATGAGGTAAAGGACAACCCACACATCACCTCTAGAGAGTTGCAGACCTCTCTGGCAGCATCTAGAGTAAATGTACATGCATCTACAATCAGATGAAAATTTAAGACATGACATTTATGGGAGGGTTGCTAGAAAGAAGCCTCTGCTCTCAAAAAAAACAAAGCTGCCTGGTTCAACTTTGCCAGAGAGCATTTGGACAAACCAGAGGCCTTTTGGAAGTCCATTCTTTGGACAGATGAGTCCAAAGTAGATTTATATGGTCATAATCAAAGCCGCCATGTTTGGAGAAAAGCTAACACTGAATTCCAGGAAAAGAACCTCCTCCCAACAGTGAAGCGTGGTGGTGGAAATGTGAAGGTCTGGGGCTGCTTTTCTGCCCCCTGGCCAGGGTGACTCCATATCATTCAGGGAAACTTGAATTCTCAGACCAATCAACAAATTCTTGAAGAGAATCTCCTGCCATCAGTCAGAGAGCTGAAGCTGGGCCGAAAATGGGTGATGCAACAAGACAATGACCCTAAGCATTCAAGCAAATCCACCAAGGAATGGCTTAAAAAAAAAAGGTTCACACTGTTAATTGGCCTAAGTCAAAGTCCGGATCTCAATCCAATTGAAATGTTATGGCTAGACCTGAAGCGAGCGATACATGCCAGATGTCCTTACAACATCTCTTAGCTGGCTGAGTTCTGCAAAGAGGAGGGGGCAAAAATCTCCAAAGACAGACGTGAGAGACTGGTCAGTGGTTACAGAAGACGTTGAAGTAATGGCTGCAAAAGGAGGTGCCACAAGCTACTAAATAAATATTTAGGTACATACTTCTGCACAAGTAAAATTTCCCCTTTTGTTCAATAAATAATGACAATATATCCTTTTTTTTGTGTCCATCATTTGGAAGTCTGCTTCATAAATTGGGTTTTGAATGTAAATTTGATTAGGCTATTATTATTTTTTTTTTTTTACACAAAACCTGATCATGTCTGGAGGGTTCACAAACTTTCAAGCAGCACTGTATATCTGTGTGTGTATGTCAGGACATGAGGAACTTGCGATTTGCTCTGAAGCAAGAAGGCCATAGCCGAAGAGACATTTTCGAGATTCTGTTCAAATATGCTTTCCCGCTTTCTCATGGAATGGTCAGTGTTTAATGTTAATTCTCAGTTGCTACATTTTGTAGGACACAGGTTAAACTGACTGTGTTTAACTTTCTCTTTATTTGTTCTTTACAGCAACTCTTTGCTTTTCTGAGTCAGGAGAAGTATGAGGAGAGTGGCTGGAATGTTTATGAGCCCATCGAGGAGTTTAGGAGGCAGGTGAGGACCAGCTGTTTATATTTAGCAGTTTTCTTAAGTTTTTCTGTTTAGTGTTTTACTGTGTTGTTTCTATGTTCCCTGTTCTTCAGGGTCTGCCCAATAATGAGTGGAGGGTCACTTTCATCAATAAGAACTACGAGCTGTGTGACACCTATTCCACAATTCTTGTTGTTCCATATAAGGCCTCAGATGAAGATCTTAGAAGAGTTGCTACTTTCCGATCTCGCTGCCGTATCCCGGTGAGTTCTTACACTGGTGATGTATGGAAAATGACTGACTGCAATGATGTAGTGATCTATACAGAACGGATTGCTATTCAACGGATTGCACACAATCCAGGATTGCTGCTTATAGAAATTTTACTTCACTTTTACAGTGTAATGTATTGGAAATATATTATTATTAAATATCTCTGTTTGATGGTAATGGCAAATCTTAAATCTAGTTCTTTAATCTGAAGAGAAGGAATTTTTTCGTAGTTCCTATAACAATTAGCCAACGTATGTGCTTCTGGGAATGATTGTAGTTAAAGAAAGGCTTTTGTGGGGGGCTAAATTAGCAGTTGTTGACATTGTTAAATGCCACGCTTAGAACTGCAGTCTGTAACTTCTGTCTCTTTGTTGCCACCTTTGTTTGAAACAAAGTTTGCATGTAACTTCACGTAATTTTGTTTACGTGTGTTGAAGTGAAGTGAAATTAAGCAAAACTGACATTTCCTGGGAAATCGAACACAGTAGCAAATTAAAAATCATAAGTGTAACTTGCTGTTGTGAATTCAGGTAAGGTAAGGAGACTGTTCTGAACACTGATCTGTTAAGTACTTGCTTAACTGATGATTTTTCAATCATTAAAAGCTTAAAATTACATTGCGGTCAGCTGGCTTATGTTTCTGCTGGCAATGCAGATGCAACCACTTAGCTGATTTAAAAAAAAAAAAGCTTTAAAAGACTTTGTAGTCAGACTGCCCTTGTGGCTGGTTACTATAACTGAGTTCCTGTAACTATGCAGTGTGAAAGCACTGATGTTTGGTGATGTCTGTACTTACTTTAATTGTGATGTCTCTCCTCCTATGCTCAGGTGTTGTCATGGTTCCATAAGGAGAACCACGCTGTAATCATACGCTGCAGTCAGCCTTTGGTGGGCATGAGCGGCAAGCGCAACAAGGATGACGAGCGTTATTTGGATCAAATCCGTGAGGCCAATGGTACCACCAAACTTACCATCTACGACGCCAGGCCCAATGTTAATGCTGTGGCCAACAAGGTTAGATTCCAAAAGGTTGTGAATACATGACTCGACTGGGGAGAGTTTTTGTCAGCTTGGATTTGAATAAATATGACTTTATAAAGTTTGTTTCAGTGAATTTTTAGATAAGGCATACTTGCTTCAGTTGAAGTATCTGGTGCTCTTTGGTGCATTTCCCATGAGTCATTGCTTTGTTTAACCATTATCTATTATCTCACTTTATTGCTTTATTTAACTGTATTTCACTTGCTTTATATATATATATATATATATATATATAGCCATGAACTTCATGGAGGTTAATAAAATTGAACAACTTAGCCAACAGTTAGATTTCTCCAATTTTAGTTGAGAAATGTTACCGTTTTCTCGGCTCATTACTCATTTTAGCACCTGAACAATAGAGCACCAAAAGTGTGCACAAGTAGGTTCTCAGTCTTTGCATGTTGCAAGCTAAAATCTACCCCAGCATGCACCTGGTGGTTTACAAAACAACACATTCAACACTTTTGCTAGCCTCATTGATCCAACAATTTCTCTTACACAAGGTGTTTGCGTATGTGTTTAAGTCTTAATGCAGCTGTGCAGAAATTCTGTGTGTGATCATGTGCCTTGCCCCTTAACCAGCATAGACCTCTGAATCCTTATACTCCAGGCCACAGGAGGGGGTTACGAGGGTGAAGATGCATATCAGAATGCTGAGCTGGTCTTTCTGGACATTCATAATATTCATGTAATGAGAGAATCATTGAGAAAACTAAAGGACATTGTCTACCCTCATGTGGAGGAGTCTCATTGGCTCTCCAGTCTGGAGTCCACCCACTGGCTTGAACATATCAAGGTTTGTCATAATATTCATGCATAATTTTATGATCATTTTTGTGTTAAAGTCCTTCATTGTGTCTGATCCAAACTTGTTTCAATAGGACGTAGCTCAACTGTGGACATTAAGTTTTTTAAGGATGTCAGGGCTCACAAAATGTCAAACTCCCTGGTAGCCTTTCGGACAGGCACTCTTCATATTTTAGTAGCCCGAAATGAATTTAAGTAGCCCAAATAAATAAGACATTATTTTAATGTAGAATATTCTAAAGGAGACAAAACATTAATCAAAAACATTTTCAAAACACAAATAACAACAATCCTATAAAATAATCCAATTACAATCATCAATACAAATACTTGGTTCTGACTGAACTGAAATTTCTTTGAACTTGTAAAAACAATATAGAACATATTCTGTTTGTGTCAGATTCTGAATCTGAAATATCAAGTGAAGTCACAGGGGCATAGCATCTCTATCAGCTTTCCCATCTGTGCATTGGTCTCCACTTCAGAACTGAAATACCTGTGTAAATCCATGCGCATCTTATTTTCACACGCACACATAACTATCAGTGATTTTTTTCTCGCAATGCGCATTCACTCTCTATCACATGTTTAATCTTGCTGCAGGAGATTTCGCTTGTCACGTGAGGAGAGTAATGACTGACAGGAATTTGAAAGTGAAAGTTGAAAGTGAGCGTGCATTCAAACGTGATTCCAATACCCCACATATTGATAGTGGCTCCCCGATGCCCGAAAATTACATACAACATAATTACCCGACCAAATTTGTGAGAGAATGCAAAAGCATTGCAATATATTTTTCCTCCCTATGAGATAGCCCAACGGGCAGGGCGGAAATACATTTTGGTAGCCCAACTATGACACAATAGCCCCGGGACGTCAGGCTTGCGATTTTGTGAGCCGTGAATGTTTAACTACATTTTTTTATCTTTGGTAACAAAGATAAAAATGTTACTTTAGACTTCGATGATCAATATTACTATTCACGAGTCATCTAAAACCGGTGGCATAGCAAGTACTATAACTGGATTATATATTTTCACCCCCAAATAAGCAATACTTGTGCCTTTGTTCCCCTTATAAATACAAAAAACTGCTGTAATTACAAGAACTGTATCAAAAATCAAGATCTGTCTTTCTGGTTCTAGCTTGTGTTGTCAGGGGCCATCCAGGTGGCAGATAAGGTGTCGTCTGGTAACTCTGTGGTGGTGCACTGCAGTGATGGCTGGGACCGCACAGCTCAGCTCACCTCTCTGGCCATGCTGATGCTGGACTCCTACTACAGAACACTCCGGGGCTTCCAGGTGCTGCTGGAGAAGGAATGGATCAGCTTCGGACACAAGTTTGCTTCAGTGAGTCTCGTCAAATTGTTGCTTTTCACAGCTTAAAATAGCATCAGCAGAATAGCTTTTGTTTTCTGACAACCATGTTAATACAGTGACTACTTTGATAGAAGCAATTTACCCTTTTATTTATTTATGCTCTAAGCATGTTTTTATGTAAATAAAAAATCATCATTTAATTGCTCATTATCTAGTTCTTATAGATGAACTGGTCCTTTATGTGGTGTGTGTGCGCCTGCGTGGTTGCGTGTGTGCGCATGCGTTTGTGTGTGTATGTGTGTGTATGTGTAGAGAATCGGTCATGGAGACAAAAACCATGCAGATCAAGACAGATCACCCATTTTTTTACAATTCATTGACTGTGTCTGGCAAATGACTAAACAGGTAAGAATCTTATGGTTAAACCATGTCAACATATTGTCTAAATATGCATCAAGATTATCATCTTTAAGAATGTTTGCCTAAAAAGATTTAGCCCAGACCTTTAGTCCAGAATTATTTCTTCTCCATGAAACACAAAAAGGAATATTTTGCACACTGTCTAAGCCGTTGTTTTCCTTACAATGAAAGCATATGCTGATTTATATAATCAAAAAGCATCATAAAAATAGTGCAGTGGTGCTCTTTGTTCCAGGTCTTGTAAGGCCATAGAACAGACTGAAATTTCAGTTGCTATTTCACCAATTGTTCTCCATCTCTGATGCCAAACGTGTTGCATTGTGTCCTCACACCACATAACCATGAACAGGATTTGAAAGCTCCAATGACGAGAAAGATTAGCAATAAATATTGACTTGAAATATTGGAAATGTAATTAAATTTGACTTTTAAGCTTGACCATTAAAAAATACTGTCCACATTTATTGTATGGAAAACGTCTCCGTTTTCCCCTTAAAACCCCAGTTCCCTGACAGACAGGGACCAGACATTGCATCAGAAGCTGGCTGTATGGAAGCACTCCTTCCTGCTCATCTGAAGCCTTGTTGAATTAACTCAAATGGCCAGTGCAAATGAAAATAGCACTGGCCAATGGCGATCAAGATGGTGAGTAGGAGCAGGGCAGCATGAGCATACAATCTTTCAACTGAATAACCATTCAGCTGCTCTGAGTTGTGAACATGACAGCAAACACAATGTCTCATTCACATCTCTCAAGGAACCAAGGTTAGGAGAGTAACCGGAGACTTACTCTTTCGAGAACGATTTACTCAATATTGCAGCAGAAGCTGACACGATGGGGAATTGTATAAAATAGCACCATGAGAACAGCAAAGTGCTGCCTGCAACTAGGAAGCTGCCATAAATTAGTGTAATGCATAGCTAGGCAAAACACCTGCCACACAATTCCTAGCCAATTAGCAAAAGGCAAACATAAGCTTATTGGACACCAAGTGTAGCGGGGAACCAATCAGCAAAAAAGAGAGAAATGAGCATAAGTTCTCTCATAAAAGCTGCACTAGTATGGGCAACAGAAAAGCTAAACCTGTAACACAAGAATAAACATAAATGCACAGCACCGCTATCACAGCTACAATCCAGAGTGGGGTTCCACTCTGGTTTCAGAATTCTGAGACACTCACAGGTTAACACAACCCAAATTGCCCACGATGACCAAGCACCTCTGGGCATGCAGGACCTCAGCCAGATCTGAAGTGGGTAGAGGCTGTTATCGTCAGCCCTAAATACCTCTGAAACTGTTTCAGTGCAACGAAGTTACCGAAACTGAAGAGATTCAAGGCAGATATGAGATCTTGCACACAGTCCTGACACAGACACGCTTTTATCGAGAGAGTCCAACAGTGCCCCCAGTTATGTGATCGACCGACCAGGGCAAAGCAATTCAGAGCACACCGAAAATTGACACAGACAACCAGTGTCTCCAAGCGTGAGAGCAGAGCTTGTCATCCTTGTCATCTTTGTCCCCCAATGCACCAAAAAGATCATCAGATGTACCTGGAGCAGAGTGCAAACTTTCCTCCATAAACCTCACTGGAGAGTGAGGGAAACAGGACAGATGCCAGCAAAATGCTCTTTTCCTCTGGCGGAGGCAGAACCACCAGTGACTCATTGGCAGCTAATGGGAGAATGTGCCGGGTGACGGGCTTTGAAAGACCTGTACTGGGAGTTATTTGCAGTGTGAGCAGCCCGATCCGTTGAGTGCTGCCTCCACAAGACAAGGATAAGATGCAATGTTCTTGAGTGTCCCGGGCTCTATGGCGAACATACATAAATTTAACTTGCTGGAACACTGAGGAAGTCTTCTCGCATCTTCTCAACAGCAGTCTGAAGGGAAAGGTTATCATTTGCACTTCCGTTATTCAATAAGGCTTTAGATGAGGAGGTAAGGATAGGGGATTCCCCATAGCATCAGCTTCTGACGCAGTGTCGAGTGAACCAAAAGAGAACAGAAAACTCTTGCTTTTGTGTTTATATCAAAAGATAAAAAAAGATACAGGTTTGATGTTAAGAAAATGACAACATTTTTACATTTTGGGGAACATTTGAATATCACCTCTGTCTTACACCTGCAGTTCCCAACAGCATTTGAGTTTAATGAACGTCTGCTGGTGGTAATCCTGGATCACCTGTACAGCTGCCGCTTTGGCACTTTCCTCTATAACTGCGAGAGCATCCGTGACAACAATGTAAGAAATCAAATAATCATGATGTTGCTGTGATTGATATTTTATTTAGATGTGCAATTCTCATCATACTGTGCATCTGCCATAAGGGAAAAAAGGTGTTGTGTTATTCTGACATAATTGTAAGTATTGTGCTCAGAAGCACTGAAAAATTTATTAAGATGCACACTAGTGCTTATCCAATTCAGTGGCCAGTGCCATTATCTTTAAGCATGTGTTATATTGACGTTGGCCAAATATGGACAGATTAGAGATCAGCCTTGCATCTATATTTACATTTATTTAAAAATTAGGAAAAAATTAAACTTTTTGCCTTAAGAGCCAACAGTAAGCATAGTCTTCAAAACTACATTCAGAAGTGAGAATGAGTAAACAACCTTTTCACTTTTCTGGCAATAACTATGTTAAATGACAGTTAAAGGATTGTTAAGGATTTAGTCAGTAGAGTAAATATAGTCCAAGCTGATTATTTGAGGTATTGCGCTGGAATATATTGGCCTCTGCTCTGCCC
>JAZGTI010009787.1:0-18411 GCA_036877585.1 Botia kubotai
TTAAGAATCCAGTCACACAGTGGTGCAGAGGATGTGCTGTCTCTGCTCACCTCGCTCCGTACAACACGCACACACACACACACATGCAAATATGAACACACAAACAATAAACAAGCTTATGTCTTGCCCCCTCTCTCTCTCTTCAGTTGAAACTGGAACTGTGTTCGAATCTTTGTTGATGTTTTCTAACCAGGTGTCACACTGTAGATTCTGTCTTTGCAGCGTCACCTTGTAAGGGTGCTTGGACATAGTCTTCACTCTGTTTCTGCACATGTGTGTGAATGTTTCTGTGGTGTGTGTTTGAGGTGGCTGAATGTGCTGGTGGGTTTCATGCATGTGTGTGTGTGTGTGTGTGTGTGTGTGTTGTGAATGAGTTCTCTGTATCAGCTTCACTGAAACACTATGTGCTTCTGTTACTAATCCTGAATCTGTGACCTCATGCATATGGTCTTTTAGGATGATATAAATGATTTTAGCTTGACATTATATATGCATTACATTTCTTGCCTATTCAATTCAAATATTGTTTAAAAGTACAGCAGCAATTTGCTTCTTGACAAACTTTAAAATCTAGTTGTATCGGTTTAAAAATCCTATCCTTGCTGTTGATTTTTTTCTGTTGAATTCTTTTGATTATATATTTGTGACTAAAGAAAATGTTATTTATGTAGCTAGAAGAACATGTAAAAACTCACTCATGTCACACTGTTGATCTGCCACGACAGCAGTAAACCTGCAAGAGAAAACTGACCATTAGAAGACAGCACGTAATTATTGGCAAACTGTCATAATTCAACATGATGCAACATAATGAACCACATTGTCATCTTAATTTTGATAACATGCTCTTTAACTGACACAGAGAGTTTTTCAGGAAGAACGAATGGCTGAATTGAATCTGTTATTGTAATGTTGGAGTTTTGATTCAGGTTGTTCAGCAGCTCTTGAGCTGAACAGATTTCTAAGTGGACCAGATGTTATGCTGTTATGTGAGAAGAGACAAGAGTCCTGACAGTGGACTAACAGTCACACAAAACTAGAGATTTATGTTTTTAACTTGTTTTTAAAGACAAGAGTACGTTGGTGCTCTTTGAGTGTGTATGTAACCGAACTGAAGTCACAAATCTTGATTCCAGACGTTTCTTTGTCTTAATATTATTTCATACACAAAGACAACACAGCAGCTCTTCTGACTGTGGAAATCATTGAAACAGATGGAGAGTTGTAATGTGGGCTCCACCAGCAGAGGTCCCTGTCTTTCCAGGATTAATGACTAGTTGCTATGGTTACGCACCTGCTCCTGGTTGTTTATCCAGACACCTGTTAAAATTCCCCAAACTGTTTGCAAAGTTTTCCACACAGTTTCTGCTTTTCAACACTGGTTACCTCATCACTTATTTATTGCTGCACTAAGAACATGTTTCTATAGAGATATTTTTATGTTTCTATAGAGATATTGTCATGTTTCTATAGAGATATTTTCATGTTTCTATAGAGATATTTTCATGTTTCTATAGAGATATTTTCATGTTTCTATAGAGATATTGTCACGTTTCTATAGAGATATTTTCACGTTTCTATAGAGATATTTTCATGTTTCTATAGAGATATTTTCATGTTTCTATAGAGATATTTTTATGTTTCTATAGAGATATTGTCATGTTTCTATAGAGATATTTTCATGTTTCTATAGAGATATTTTCATGTTTCTATAGAGATATTTTCATGTTTCTATAGAGATATTTTCATGTTTCTATAGATATTTTTAGTTGTGATGAATAAAGATTCTACTGGATTCTTTAGTCTCTGTTGTTTCAGTGACCTGTAATCTTTGTAACAAGCTCCCACTGGTATTTGTATACAACCTCTTATTAAGAATTAAAATGACAAAGAGTTTGCTGAGTCTGGCGAATCATGTGTTTATAGGCTGTTCAAAAGCTAGAAGATAAACATACAGATGAAGAAATAAAGGTTGCTGATATTGTATGTTATTTTTGGTAAGTTAAATTACTGGGTTAATTACTGGGTGTAAAAAAGTCTCTGTAAGATGACTGAAGAAACAACACAAGAGGGCTTTGATGACATCGGATGGAAAATTAAGTTGTTTCAGGGGCGGAGCAAAATATTACATTTTGATAAAGTGAAGTGACCACATTTGTAAAAAGAACGAAAAGGACAAGAAGAGCCATAAAATGAAGCGGCATGCAGCAAGTAAAACAGATCCCTGTGGATTGTTTTGTGTATGTTTATCAGTGTAAAACTTGGCCAAGAAGAAATGAGAAAAAAATTCAACAAGAGAATAATTATAATTTATTCAAACCTCTTAAACAGAGCTTATGTATCATATTCATCAATTAATGTGTGTGTGTGTATATATATATATATATACCTTTAGATTCTGCATACATTTCCACACACGCACACACATATTTCCTTTGTTCTTATTTCCCTAAATATATTGTCAAATGTAATTATGCTTTACTATTACAAAACATCCACCACTTGCAAAACAAACACACACACACGAACAGTCTGTGTGTGTGTTTGTGTAGGCTGAACAGCACACACTTAAGCAATATAAATAATAGATTCTTTCATCATGTTTGGAAGACTCTGCTTATGGTATTATTATGGTATTAAAATGCCTACATAATTCTTAAATGCTTTTTATCGGCATTGTGTTTTTAAGCTTTTACTGTTTAAGGTCAACATGAAGCGTTGATTGCAACCCATTTCTGACACCCTGCCGAGTGCCACATGATATTTAATAAGAAATCATTTGGGCTGATAAAGGGCTTGATGATATCAGGCAAAAATTTTGATAACCATTTGTTTTCTCACTGAGCGATCGTGCACAATAAAACCATAAACATCTAGTATGAGATGTACACAGGTGTGTTTATTTTCATGTTGACCTTAATCATCATTATTATTGGATGAATCAAAGCCTGTAAGTAATATAATAAAGATATGGTATTATTAAAATTCATCACACGTGATCCAGTCATCCCCAAAACACAGAAGTACATTTTCACTGTCTCACACTGAATCAAGACCTTTGACCTTCCAGCTTCATCTGAAAGAACAAACGTGCAGAAACATGGAGTGAGAACATTGCGTTGCTTTCACTCAGCGTGAGTGTTCATGTATCTCTGAGTTTTCCAAAACTCCTCATTCAGTCCATATTCATCCTTCACTGGACATCTCTACCTTTCCTTCCTGTCTGACCTCATTCTAACTGCCTCTGTCTCTAACGCTCTCCTCTAGCTCTGAGTGGCTTCATCTCTCATGTGTACGTTCTGCCCATCAGAGGAAACAGTGGGCACAGAGAAAGCAGAGGAAAGCCTAGAATGATGGCAGGAGAAAAAGAAAGAAAGAAGAGGAGGCAGAGTGTGAGGTAAGAAACAAAAGTGCTGGATAAACTCATCATCTATAGTCTGATATGAAGACTGTGGCACATTATAAAAGCTGTATATGTCAAACAGCAGGTATGGATAATGAATCAGTAATTTAAGATTAACAAATGGAACAAGGTGTAATTTGATGGATTGGATGAGTTTGAGCGTGTCTTAAATGGAATATAAAAATATCTATATGGATTATTATATAACAAAGCGTATGAAACTTTTTTGGTGGGATGCACCAATAAGGATTCAGTTAAGCTGAATTTAGAACTAATCCAGAGAATGTTCATTAAAAGGTAATTTAAGTTAATTGTGCTAACTGATTAACTGGGTTAATTAAATTAATTGAACAGTTTAAAATAATGGAGCAACAGTATAATCAAAGTTTGCTGTCAAATTAAAACCAGCATCAAAACACTGTTCTAAGACTAACCGTGTAAATAAGGTTTACAGTTTGATCAAACTGAAATATTGAATACTGGTGCAGCCCACCCTGTATTTTCAAGTGGAGGTCAGAAATCTTAGAATAGAGGATATCAGATTAGTCTTCACTAAACTTCATCTTAAGCGTACAAACACACAGAGGGCAGAAGATTTATTTATTGTCAAGAGCTGCAGGCAGAATTATCCATGCAGAGCAAAATTTTTATGAACCTGTTTATATGGACAATTACAAAACAGCATACTGTTAGACGCTTTATCCCATCTCACTAAAACATCTTTCCCTCACTACATTTGTCTTCATTCTGCTTTCTGACGTCTCTTTGCTTGTTTTAAATAACCAATCTACCCTTTCATTTCCTATCTCACCTTTCTGTAAGTCTCTTAAGCGCACGCTCAATGTTCATGCGATGTCCGACTCGACTCACACCCAGATCCAGGAAGTCCTCTTTTGTCAGAGATGGCAGATGGGACCCGTCAATCTCATTGTCAAGAAAACGTTCCCGGTGCTCTGACAGATTCAGATATGTCAGCCAATCAGCAACATCGTATTTGCTCCAATAGGTGAGTGGCTTAGATACAAAGGGCTGATTGGGTAGAGGTGAAGTAAGGGGCGGGTAGCTCATACAGGAAGGGGAAGAGCCTCGAGACAGGAAATTGGTGGGGGAGAGAGAGCTAGAGACCAGCACAGGGTTCTGAGGAGCAACGGGGGAAGAAAGTGGGAAGAAAGGAGGAGTTTGGGAGAAAAAGTGGTCTGACAAATGATGGGCTACACCCAGCGGGGGTGTTAATGGGGGCTGTATTTCATATGGAGAGCTGTAGAGTGACGTAGATGGAAAAAGAGGGAGTGAAGATGGGCGCGGAGGTCCGGGTTGTGGGTGGTCCGAGCAGGAAATAAGAGGACTAGGTGCCCGGCGACGCTGAGTGTACGAATGAGATTCGGCGCGCCGCAGCTCCGGGCCAGAGAATTGAAACTCTGAAGCTTTTCCGCGATACTTAGAGCGATGTTTTGGAGACAAAGGATAGGGGGAGTAGGACGGTGAGAGAGGAGAGTGGGAGATGGAGGAGGGCGAGAGAGGTGGATGAGAAAGAGATATTGGAGAAATGGGAGGATGAGGTAATGATGTTGGAGACAGGGGAGCATGAGCGAGCGACAGAGGAGAGAGGGGGGCATGGGGCAATGACGGTGGGGAGAGAACCCCATGAGGAAATGAAAGGGGAGAAATAGATGGCATCCATTCATTAAGAGGAGGTGCAGCTGGGATTGGGGTGAGGGGAGTTAAGGCCAGCGTTAGGGAGGTCACAGGATGAGGAGATGAATGTACAGGGTTAGGATTCAGAGCTGCAGTGGGGCAGTTAGAGTTTAAAGAGGTTGTGGGCAGGTTTGGAGAGATAGAATGCTGGAAAGATTGTACAGAGGGAGAGAGGAGAGATGCACAGACTGAGGGGTCACCTGACAACCTGTCAAAGAGAAAATAAAAGTAATAAAATTAGTGACATTCAGTCATAGAAACAGGTTTAAAATCTACTTAACAATCAAGAGAGACAGAGAAAAACTTTATGAGTATGTACCTCACATTTAGCTTGCATTCACATTTAATTTAAAACAAAATTTATATTTGGGTTCAAAGAAAAAGCAGAAGAATCAAGAGTGTGTTTGTGTAACTGTTACTGGATTCCCTCACCTGTGATTTTGCTGTGACCCCTGTCCCTGCCAGCCACCAAGCTGCTGTAGTTTACTGCTGAATTCATTAATGATGTTTGCCTTAACACTAGACAGAGGTGAGTTCAGACGACAGTCCATAAACGCTGGACTCTTCACCGTAGTATTGCCTCCTCTTCCTTGTTCCACCTCCTCCTCTTCTCCTGACCTGTACATGTTGGGAGCCATACTAGCCTGCCTTTGGAGCATTGGTCCAGTTCTACCATTTTCTGTGTGTGCATGAAATTTTGACATGTTGTGCATGTGTGTTTTGGCAAGTGAAAGCTTAGGAGGTTTGGTTTTGTGCATGTGTTGTTTGCTCTGAGCATTGCTCGTTTTTTTCTCAGTATGAGAAAGAGACGAATCCAGAGACACTCTTCTGTCTTCTTTATACCCATCCTCTAAGATCTGACTCACCATGCCTTCCCTCCTCTGACTTTCTGTGCTTTCCTTTTCTCTGCCCCCCTCTCTTTCTCTTCTTTCTGCAAGGTTTTCCATGTGGTGATCGCTGCTGCTGTGACTGTCCAGTTCTTCAATCCCAGAATCCACCACAGCTTCTGACCAATCATGACCCTTAACTGCTGTAGCAAGTCGACTGCCTGTGGTGATGGATGCACTTTGTAAAGGCATTGTGGTGACAGTTACTAGATCTGCGGTTGCAGCCATGGTGGGATGTGAAAGAGAAACATTACTGTGGCCATGTAACGTGTAGAAGAAAGGAAGAGGGTTATGGAGGGATGTAGGTTCAGATGATGATGGTGGAACTGAAGAAGGGAATATCTGGGGGAAAGGAAGAGATGGAGCTGACTGAGTTAGATTAGCTACCTCGCTGTCATAAGACGTAAGACTGGATGCAGCTGAGTCTCCTGCCTGTGGTGAATGTAAAGGTTGTGGTTGGCTGGTGTTTGGCTGTGATGGATGCTGTGAATGGACTAGGGTTTGGGTTTGGGGTGTATTTGATGGTGCTATTTTGGGACACAGCTGGGGAGGTGGGATTGAAGTAGGTTGTTGGGAAAGAAAGGGATGTACAACCGCAGAGGGATGGGACGGTGTTTGCTGGGAGTCAGTATGAGTGTCTGGTAGGGACGTGGTGTCTTGCAGGGGCTTGGGAAGTGTCTGCAGGGATTGTTGTGCCAGAAGTGACTGAGATCCTGACAGCTGCTTCTGTTGATGTTGCTCTTGATTATACTCAGGTGTTCCATGTATGTCCATTTCCATTCCATTAGCAAACTGAATAGGTGGAGGTAAGGGCTCTGCAAAGACAAACTCATCATCTACATCCATAGATGGAGCAGGAGGTGGAAGCACCATCACATTTCCATCTTCTCCAGCCCCAAGATTTCCCCCTCTCTCTCCTTCCCTCTCCATCCGACTCTCTCTGTCCCTGTCTCCCTTCTTCTTTCCTCCCCTGTCATGTCTTCTCTCTGTCTCCTGGGAATTACTGATGAGACTTTTTTTGCCAGCTGTGCTGAGTTCACTGTCCTTACCTAGAAAAGAAGGCCTGCGGGGTGGAGGTTTGGGAGGTATCCTCTTATGCCCTTCCCTGTCTCTGTCCCGCAGGTAAGTGTGGTACTGATTGGTTCTATTGTCCCTTTCCTGAAGGTGAACCTGGTACTGACTAGCTTGTTTATCTGTAAACCGCACCTTGGGTGCTCCTCTTTCCTCTCTATCTGCAACATTCTGTTCATTCCATTCCATGCTCTCGGGCCCACCAGCAGTCAATCGCAGCATCCTAGGAGACTGTGGACGACTTTGGGAAATTGGCCCACCTGTTGTTGGAGAGGAGCCACTGAGACACAGTGAGGTGTGTGACTGATAGATGTAGAAAGGAGGCACTGACTTTTGATTGGGAGGGGAGACAGCAGAAGGAAAGGCCCCAGTGCTGGACAGCTGGCGACCAAAGTGGCGTTCTTCTCTACGTGTACGGCGATCATCTTTTAGTGCTCTCTCTCGTGCCGCCAGTGCAAGTCCAAGTGGACTTGTTGGGTCTAGAACCTTCCCAGTCAAAGGGTGAATAAAGGTGGTGGTCTGGTGAGGTGTAGCTGATGCATACTGCGGTAGGCCAAATGCAGGTGGCATACTTAAGGCATCACCAGAGATTAAGCCTTCATCGATAGATTTGGAAGGGCGTAAACGAGCCGAAGAGCCAGGCATCACTGAAGTGTGTGTGGACGTCTGTTCATCCAACAGGTCTTCCTCAGAGGAGAAATAGAAGGAGGCACTTTTCCTGCGGGAATCACGGTATCGTGCACGCTCCCGCTGCGCTGTGCTCCTGCCAAGCGATTCCAGTTTTGGTGACACACCGGATGGTGGGGGTGGAGTGGGTTTGGGAGCTGGGGCAGGGTTTTGAGGCTTTCCTTCCACTTGCTTCTCATTAACTTCAGGAGGTAGCTCTGTATCCTCGCTGCTTGCACGGCTGCTGCGGCCAGAGCTGCTGGTAGATGGTGCTTTAACAATAATAGTCGGGATTGAAATGGAACTCTTCTCCAATTTGCCAGTCATTTCCTCCACCTTACGCTGCTTCACCAACAGCCCCTTCCCACCCTGCCGACCTGCGATCTTGGCCACCACTGCCACCTGGTTACGCTGTGTGGTGGACTGCTTGCTGCTGACATCAGAGGGAGGTACGGCATTGCTATAACCACGCCTCAGGCCACCCATTCTTGCTCCGCCCAACTTACTGGTATCAGTTTCCACCTGAAAATAAGTTTAAAAAAGTCATCACCAAGGTGCCACTATTAAGTAAGAACAAAATGTCTGAAAGAGACCACAATTAACTGTAAGATGTTACCCTGCGGTTAGGCGGGACCCTGTGCTGTGTCTGGCTAGGAGGCAGGTGGTGTGATGCAGGCAGAGAAGGAGCAGCATAAAAATGTGTTGGTTGGGCTCGCCGGTCCATGTGGCCGCTGGCAGACAAGGGCGGCTCAGGCGCTGAGGTTTCGGGGGGAGGGGGAATTTCCTCTGGTCCAGGCACAGAAAGGCTGCGGGATAATTTCATAGTAGGAGGATGTAGTTGTACCCTCTCCTCTTCTGTTACTCCTTTGCTCAGACAAGAACAAGAACCAAGTGAGCAAATTCAAACAAGTTTTACAAATTCAAACATGGATTGGTACTCACTGCATTTAAACTCACCCATGGATTTCTGACGCATCATCACAGCACGCTGAGTTGAATGGCCTGATTGGTTATAAACGTACCCAGAGCCTGATGACATCACGCCAACACCTGATTGTTCAAAAGTTTGCTGTTAAACAAAAAAAAGGAAAAGTCTGACGAGACAAAAAAACGTTATCTTTAAATAACATTAAACATATTAAACATTTAATTTAAAATTTTGTTTTTTAAAGCACATATTCTTAGAGCACATAAAGTGGATAATTTGCAGTTTTTGTGTAAACTTTGTCTGTTAAAGTTTTTGTTGTGACCCTAATTAAAAAGTATTTATTTATTTAAAGCGTCTCATTGTTTTTGTGATAAGTTTAAAATTTTTTGTTAGTACTGTAGCTTGTAGCGAAGTTGTAAGTGATCTTTTCAATTATCAGTAGTATGTAGCTTGAGAAGCTACAGTTTCAAACACTGCTATATCACTGTGATAATGAAACAGAGATCACCTCATTAGCATTAAAGCCCTTGTTTCGTTCCTTCCTGACCCCGTGACCTCTGTGCCCCTGAGAGTCAGACGTGCTAATTGTCTGCTGAGCAGCTGCAAGAATCTCGTCCAGCTTATCTGGGGAGCGAAAGTGTGCGACAAACTGCATCATGCTATAAATCATAAAAACTGTATTTCCTGCAATTATTTAATTTTAATATATAGAAACGGTACAGAGAAGACAAAAAATACAGCGGCAAATGACACAAGCATGACTCACACACGCTAACCACTAGGCCAAAGCTTTAATTCTTAGATTTATTGTTGATTATTTAAAATATCAGTTTGTTGGGGCTGTGGTCTAGCAGTTGGCTGTGTACACTGACATGTTTTTTTTAGTTGCAAAACCTACTGAACTACCTACAAAGGCAGTAACCTATAAAGTCAACATCAGCAAGACAGTTTACTGGGTTTTGAGTTATCGAGCTATATTGCTCATGTGGGATACAAGGGTTTGAGTCCTACTTGTGTTATTTCCTGATACCACTGCCACGTGCACTTCTGTTTATCATTTCATGTAATGTTTCATTGTTAATAAAAATAACTAGTGCAACTATACTGGAATCGTTCTTGCAAACTAGTCCTTGTTCTGGATTTAATGGCAAGAGTTTGTTAAACTGGAAACAACGTGTGTATAATAATATACATTATGTGCTGCCACAGAGGTTAATATCAGAAACAGAGAAAATAAAGGTTTCTTACTGAGAGCCATTTGATAGACACTCTTCTTCTTCTCTGGAGCTTGAGAGATCTCTGAGTGATCTGAGCATTGAGAAATGACATACAGAAAATCAACATCTTCACACACGCGCGCACACACACACACACACACACACACTGTACGACACATTGTGAGTCAATATTGTGTCAATATCTGTCTAAAGTGCAAAAAGATACTATTAGATTTAAGTTTGGAGAGCAGAATTCATAACAAAGTGTGTTTTTAACTAGGTGTTTAAATCATCACACAAATCACTGCTAGAAAAAACACATTCTTGTGACAACAGGAACAACATGACTTCTCCAGTTTAAGAAAAACTTTGCCGATGCTTTCAAAGTTCTGGACAAGCTGCTGTTAATGGGCTCCCATGTGTTTATCTGACTAACTAGATTTACATTTAGGCATTTGGCAGACGCTTTTATCCAAAGCGACTTACATTGCATTATACTACACATTGATCACTATACATTGAGTATGTGCAATCCCTGGGATCAAACCCATGACCTTGGCGTTGTTAACGCCATGCTCTAACCACTGAGCTACAGGAAAGCTGCAGTGCAGTTGCAGTGATGGCACACACACACACACACATACATACACACACACACATCAAATCACCTGGTTTCTTTTTCCATGGTGAAGCTGCTGTAACAGGAAGTCAGTAACATTAAAGTGCTGATTACATTTCATAGGACATGTAATATTTTTGACAATATTTTCACATTTGGTTACTAATGTGTAATTAAGTATCGTTATTTAAAATAATATCAATAATGATTTTATTTGTGATAGTTTTGTTTATCGGCAAGCATGTGTTTTTTTCCGAATGTTTCACTAAAGTTTAGAAATTTGCAATCTATTGCTAGTTGCCATGGGAACAAACTGAGCAGAAATGAACCGATGAGCCAACAAAACATTATAGCACATCCTCTCTGCTGTTATAGTTATGATTATTAGAATTACTGCCACCATCACTAGACAGCACACAGGCAAGTTAACAGCATGAACTTACTAGATCAAGACAACAAAAGTGCCAGACAGTGTGGAAATCTGACAAAATCACCCGTTGTATTTAAAGGGACAGATGATCCAAATAAATGAACAAATTAACAACTCCAGAACTATATAAAACAAAAACTATCTCAATTCATTAAAACAGCTTCTACTTCAGGACTGAAATTTAAGCATTTTTTCCCCCATGCCAAAGGTTAATAAACACTTAAAACAATATTTGAAATGAATCAAAAAATGAATCTGAAAACTAACAATGTACACACCTTTATCCACTGGGTGCAAAAAAGAGAGATGAAAAACAAGCACAATATCAGACAGAAAGAATCAGATCACATTCATCAGACATTCATATGTGTGTGTGTTTGTAAGGCTTGTACCCATCTCCTCCAGCTCTGTTGTCATAGATTTGGAGCGCAGAGCAATAGCTGGAGGGGTTAGTCGCTTACTCTGCTGGGGAACTACACAAAGACAGAGCATGATAAAACATAACAGCTGTAACAGGCATCAGTTCACTCACAACTAGTTTAACTGATGTACAGCAGTACTCAGTAGTTCACACACACTAGTAAACACTTCCAGTTAAACAAACACAATTTCACTTGTACTATATATATATATGTATATGTTGTATATATATACGTATATGTATATGTTGTATATAGTATAAGCATATATAGTTTGCAACTCGCAGTACAGTAACTGAGGCTTGTTACTGTACAGTTAGTATAACACAGAAAACACATTATGCATGTATAATGACAATACACTGCCACGCAATCACGACTTCCTCCACATAACTGCATACAGTACAGTACAGTATGCTTCTGACCTTTCTGTTTGGGCATTTCCTCCATCTCCGGATTCCGTGTTACCATGACAACTTTCACCATCAGACTGTTTCCACCCTGACGAATCATGTTCACCACCTGTCTGTGTCCCACCTTCACTACGTTCAGTCCATTCACCTGTCAAAATACACACATTCTCATGAGATGTCTGTCAACAGCCCCTTTGCACAAGATCTCTGTTTGCTGCACTTGAGAATGCATCTATATTTCATAACATTAAACATGTCGTATACAGAGAACACAAGATCTAAAACGTTTCTCATTTTCTTCTTGTCCAGAACCACATTAAGGAACCACAGTGGCACAGTAGAGCTTAACATCTCAGAGCAGGTGTTAAGATTGTTCAGTGTAAAACTTAACACCCTACAGATGGCAGATCAGAGATTGTATAACTGTGCCAGTTTTGACTTTAGTATGATGCACTTTATAAAATCTATCTAACTTTCTGTTAATCTGTTGATCTCTTTTAATCCTCCATGAGAGTGAGCACATGTAGGAAGCAGCTGGAAGGCTCTGTTAACCTCTATCAGGAAGTCACCCATTCGCAGACCGGACCTCCAGGCCACGCCCCCCTCGTCCACAGACTCGAGGTACTGCAGAGCAGGAAACGCAGGGGTCGGGCTGAACTCCTCAACTGGAGTCTGAGCTGCAGACGCGAGCAATCACAGTTAGAGATGTGATCTGTAAAAACAGCTGCTCAAAGCGACACTGAGTTTGTGAGAGTTTCAAACTCACCTTTGGCTCCTCTGAGGACAAAACCAAAACCTTCATTGTCTTTTTTTTGCAGAAGGACAGTTTTCTCCTTGATGATGTAATCACTGAAAGAGAGAGAGAGAGAGAGAGAGAGAGAGAGAGAGAAGGGCTGTTTGACACTCAGTGTGAAGTGACATGCTCTCAAACTGTGATGTCATTTATGAAACATAAAATCTTTAAGCTCTGCCTCTTTTCATCCACCTACTTTCACAATCAACAAAACAAGACTGACATCACAAACTAATCAGAGAATAATCTGCAATTCCAGTACCATTCCTAAAACTCAGCAATTCTAAAGTATTAAATGCTGACAATTATAAAACAAGTTTAAGTAGTAAAGTGAAAAACATAAGAAATGTGCAATAGGAATCTACAGCTATGCTATGTTATGCTATGTTACGCAGACTAACGGGCTAAATTATGTCTGAAATAACAGTAATCAACAGTAATGACTCGATTTGAGACTCTTGTGTCATATCATTTGTGTGATGTTGTTAAACAGTTTTGATGTTAAACAGATTCACGCCATCAATCATAAAACATCCCAACTGGCTTACAAATTAAAGTGTATCGGTAGCGCTGCTCAAGCTGCAAACAAAAGTGAATTCAATATATTTATCATGATATCAGCACAATATCACATTTTGATAACATTTGAATGTTACAGTTAAAACGCATGTATTTGACTCCTCTGTCCTCCAAAATCACATTTAAGGTTTTGCTCATTTTCTGTTAATCTGTTTGAGTGTAACCTCACAGGCGTGACAGAATGTTGCTGTTTAATGTGATCCGTGAAGGCATCATCATGTTTGATCTGTGCAGGAATGACAGCGGAAAAGATTGCGATGCGTGTATGACAACATGACAGCCAACGAATCCCAACTTTCTATGATGTTATACTGGAACCTCCACACACACACACACACACACACACGATCACATACATACACGCATAATGACTCATACACCTTCATATGATTCACAAACACAAGTACATGTCACACAAACACATGTACTCAACATTAACACACACACCAGTACAAAAGCTGCTATGTGTAAGCTGACAGTCATATTAACATTCAAACACACACATACAGATAGACACAAACACACACACACACACACACACACACACACACACAATAAGCACAATAAGCCAGAAGAATTGATTTAGGATAAACGACAGCCGTTCTGTCACCCAGTTCATCTGCAATCACACACACTGATATATACAGAACGTCAAACATTGATTCTGTCCAGCGGTCTGTCTGCTACCTCTTCAGAGCATCCATCTGTCTCTCTCGCCCTCTCTCTCTCTCTCCCCGCTGAGACAATAAAAGAACGGACGAGCAGGTACCTGTAAATGAACCAGACGCTGCGGTTCTGAGGACCAAGCGAGGGCCATGAGGATGACAGAGAGAGAGGGAGAGACAAGTCTTTCTCTCCATATCCCCCCATTGCTGTGTACCCCCCCTCCTCTGAGTGCACCGCCTCCTCTCCAGCCCGCGTCTCTCACAGCCAGAGGAGGAGGAGAGAGAGAGAGAGACAGAGAGACCAAGCATATATCAGAAAGACCCTACATGCTTAAGACAGAATTGGATGGGAGGAGGAGGGGAGAGCGAGAGATAGAAAGAAAGAGAGAGAGCGAGAGAGAGTGAGTGAGTGAGTGAGTGAGTGAAAGAGAGAGGGAGGGAGGGAGCGAGAGAGAGAGCAAGAGTGAGGGAGGGTTTGAAAGAGCTTACGTTCACTCACTGCGACATTCAGAGCGAGAGAGGAGGAGGAGGAGTGTGTGAATAAGGAGGAGGGCACAGAAATGGAAAGAAAGAAAGGGAACTGTGTGGGAGAGAGACGCTCTTTAAAGAGACAGACCGAAAATGACCCTCACAAATCGCTTTGACTCTCTTATGTGGAACACAAAGCAGAAGTTCAGCAGCAACATCGTGTCACTTTTCATATATAATGACGCTTACTGATGAGCACGACTGTGAAGCTCACCTGAAGTCATTATTAACTGATCATCTTCCCGTCATACGTGTCACGCGTCATACGAGCGGCGTGCATGATGATTTTATGCTTCTTTTTTGTCCTTTCAAGAGCATTATACCTTAAAATTCATCACCTGACATAAGACAGCTGTGTGTGACGTGTCTCATAAAACTGCCACATGATTCAAGACTCAGAATACACATCACCAGTTTTGTGATGATTTTAATGGTCAACTGATGTGGTCGATGTGAAGTGTCACCATACATGCGCTCCATCAAAAATGATTCTTTTATGTTTCCTAACAAAACATCCTGCAGGTTTGACACACGGGTGAGTAAAGAGTGACAGAATCTGAACTTTCCTTTCAGCAGATGAGATGAAATGTGGGTTTTTAAAGAGTGGGTGAGAGGCAGAGATACAAGCTGCTATTCAGTGCACACACACACACACACCTGCAAATGCAACCATTTGCAATAACCCAATGCACACAGTTTTGCATATTGGCAGTACCAACCAACCATTTTTAGCTGATGCTAATGTGTGTGTGTGTGTGTGTGTGTGAGAGAGACAGACAGTTCTGAGACAAGAGGAATGCGAGAGAGAGACAGCCGATCACACTGCATGTGATAATGTTGAGCGCGACAGATCCAAACATTGTGTAATGTTTAAAGTGGCTGCATTTGCACACACGTCTAGTGGGAGCAGAGGTACGTTTTATGTAAAGTACCTAAAAAAAAGGGTAACAGACAGAAGCAGCTGATCTTATTGATGTATTCCGTTACAAACCCCCATCATACAGCTGTGTTTACAGTCTAGCTTATAATAAACTTTGTTACAGTTTATAGTTTTCTATAGGCTAAATTAAGGAATAATCATTTGTCCAACATTTTAAATCAGTACTAATCACTCATAGAACAGGTGAATTGACTCTTCTGTTCACCTGGGCACCTCCAGACCGTCGTACGTTCCCACAGTGTAATGACGGAACAGCTTCCTCTTGGCCTTCTCACTGCGGCTCTCTGAAACACACACACACACACAGTCCTGTGATTGTTAGCACATGTAGGCGTGTGTATGTGTGTGTGTGATGCATTCACACTAATGTGATCCGTGCATGTGTGTGTGCTGTATGGAGATGATTACATGAGTAGGCAAACCAGCCTACAGTATAATGCTTTTAGGGTTGTCCTCAAAAGAAACTAAATCATGCACCACTCCAAAGAGACAAAATCCATTCTTTAGATTTTCTGTCTAGTAATGAACATTTATCGTGATTAAAAAACACAAAAGTGCCCATTTAAAAAGACAGGTACAGTTATATTGCCCAGAGGATGATGCTGACATACGTGTTGACATACGTGTGATGTATACTGTATATCATGTTTTGTGTTCAGTCCATCAACTGCTAGAACATTGTGTTAGCAACACAAAGTTCGTGGGTTCCACACATACTGATCGAATGCAATGATCATTCTGCCAAAAACTGATCACTAATATTCATCACATCAGATCAAAATGTGCAGTTCTCAGTTATGTTTAATAATCAATTTTGTGTGAGACAGTTGATGCTTTGGACATATAGAGGAGAGTATAGAGTAGAATACAGTATTTGTGTGTATGTGTGTGTGTCTGCTGTGTGTGTACTGTGTGTGTGTACACACTACCTCTTTTCTGCTCCTGGGGCAGAAGTTCTTCTACACAGTCAGCGGGGAACCAGCCTGTTCGTCCCTTCACTGTCCCTTCCCAGAATCCTCCTTCACCCACACTGAGAACTGACAGAGAGCGAGACATCACTACACTCTAAAATACATTACTAAACTTCACATGTCATGCGCATCACATCTGTTTCTCCTCTGTTTCTCCTCTGTTTCTCCTCTGTTCCTCCTCTGTTCCTCCTCTGTTCCTCCTCTGTTCCTCCTCTGTTTCTCCTCTGTTCCTCCTCTGTTCCTCCTCTGTTTCACCTCTGTTTCTCCCCTGTTTTACCTCTGTTTCTCCCCTGTTTCTCCTCTGATTCTCCTCTGTTCCTCCTCTGTTCCTCCTCTGTTCCTCCTCTGTTTCACATATGTTTCTCCTCTGTTTCACATATGTTTCTCCTCTGTTTCACCACTGTTTCACCTCTGTACTGGTGATGTATTTCAGACTGAAACAGGCCAGTGAAAGTGAACTAATGCAGATCAGTAACGCTGTATCCATCACACTGGAGGTCTTGAACCTGTCTGACACGTCTGTTTCAAACCTGTTGTTATTTTCTACATGATCATAAAAGATATTATTCAACAAACAGTTCCATTTATTATTAATTGCATCCAAATAACCAGTCCTGTCAAGCAATATAGTTCATTATCCTAACAGTGGGCTATCTACCGTTGCCAAGCAACGCAGAAGCTTGACACATATAGAATGAGCAGCCACATGTATGTGTTTATCTGCAGTAGATTCAGATGTGGCTCATCCAATCAATATGTATATGAAGCAATATGTTTGTCAAAAGCATTATATACAAATAAATGAATAAATGACATGAACTGAATCAGAATTTAGAGTCAGATGTTTCAAAATACTGAGTAACTGGGTTTCAGAATGGCTGCTTTACCTAGTAACCAATAACCAATAACCAAATAGAAGGTAACTGGTTTACATTAAACCGACAGCATAAAAAGCAAGAGGTTTCAGGGGCAGAGCAAGTTGTGCCTTTAGAAAAACACGCACCAATAAAACAGACCATGCAGACCATGCATTAAGCACGTAACATCTAACGCATTAAACATTTTTAATGCATGACCTATTATAATGAGAAAGACTTTCTGACCTTTGACCTTGTCCCCTTTGCTGAGGCTGATCTCACACTCGCCGTGAGCAGAGTGAGAGCGTGTCACCACAAACACGCGACCAGGAACAGCGCTGTACAGACGCTTCCTGTGACCTCCGACCCCGCTGGAGTGGACACACAAACAGTCATGTGTGCATGAGGCTGACAAGTTGCATCCCAGCCAAGATGAAAAAAATCATTGTGTAGGCGGGAAACTTTGTGTATTTGTGCCAATGAAAAATCTTGGCGTGATTTTCATTTTTAGGGGAAGCGTCTAAGCATTTGGTTCAGAAATGTGACTGTATTAACTCGTGTTTGGATCAAATCCATTTTTGAACCTAGGACCAAATACCTCACAAAACATGAATCTTTCTGGAAACTAAATAATCAAGACTGGCTATTCAATAAAGGATAAGGCAAAGATTTGGAAAAGTTGAACACAACCACCACAAACGATAGATATATTAATCAAAATAAAAATGATAACTTCATGTGGTAGAATCTACTTCAAATAACTGTTTAAAATATTTCTGGTTATAAGTAGTTATAAGTATTAGCTAATATGTCTGAATGAATCTGAAAACAATCATTTTAAAGGGTCGGTTAAGGTAGAAGGAGCTCAGTATGGTAAAACAGGGAATTGTACTGACTAAATCTAAACAGCAGAAGAAACAGAAGCTGAAGGTAGATCTTTCACACTGGACTTCATGAAATGAACTGCAGCATTAAGACGAGTCTGTTGGAGGGTTTATTTCTAATCACTGAGTAAGAAGTAACTCAGTATGGCACTGGTGTTTTGGTCAAAATCTTCACAGAACAAACCACGACGTGCTAAATTATGAGTCACAGCTTCTGTAACATACCATTAAATACAGCGAAGAAATCAAAGCTGACAGATCTAACACTCAAACACACACCAGCACAACCACACAGCTAAGAGTCTAAACATACTAATTTAATCATATTTTCAGTTACAGGTACAAACGAGCTGTATCATGTATTCATGTGTTCACTCAGCTCTCAGGTGAGAACATGTATTCATGTGTTCACTCAGCTCTCAGGTGAGAACATGTATTCATGTGTT
>JAZGTI010009788.1:157-15946 GCA_036877585.1 Botia kubotai
AGGTTTTATAGCAAGGTATGAAGACTTAGTCGCGCCAGCTCCGGGGCGCAGCGCACATTACTCGCGGGCCGATTCCGGCTCGGATGCGGCAGCGTCGGCATGCTAACGGCCGCCGCATCGGGCAGTGAGTCCACAGGCATACGGAGTAGAGCAGACGGAGTCGGGCCGAGGGGTAAGTCTCCGGCAGGCGAGAATCTAACCGGAACTGGCCCGAGTGTATTTTGCTATCTGGGAAGACATTTCCTCCCATATACCCGCAGGCATTTAAACAGCAAATGCCCCAAACAGGTGGAAGCTTTTTCACATACCTCACATTCACAAACAAGACACAGAGAACTTTTTTTTGAAACCCAACTCTTGCCTTTTTTCCTATCCTCCCACGGACTTTGTCACTATATAACCATCAGCCAGACGTTGTATACGGTAACTGCTCCAAAAAGCTGAGGGGTAAGATCTTACAGACCACATCAAACACCAGACGGCAAAAATATAACTAATTAACTACAACCAATGCATTTCAGGATAATTCCTGTGTGAATGGGTTTAAATATGGAACAGAATATGAAACTTAAAGTCTGGAATTTGAAGCATCTATGTATAGAACAATGTTTCTCATGTTGAACAAACACAAAAAAGTCACACAAATTGTAGCTTAGCTGACCTACCAGGTATGACCTTCATGAAGTTTATGAAAAAGAAGAGGTGGCCAACCCAGAGCAAAAATAAGGATAAAGAATATAAAGAATGAGTCTCTGTTTGTTCTGTCCCCTTCTTATTTTTGATGGCCCATGCCTGCTGTTCAGATATGTCAGTCCCACTCCCCCGGTGGCTTTGCAATTGGTGGGGGGAGGCAGAGGAGGGTCAGGAAGGGTTGGATGGGGGGGCAGTATGGGTGGGGAGGGCTATAATAGCCTGCTGCGGCTATAAATATCAAGCAGGGTAGGCTGGCACACTTAGAAACTGATATAACCTCTGTGGCCTTCCATTGGCTTAGATGACCTGATCAGCTTGTCCCTGGATGATGGTGGAGTTATTCTATGATATTGCATCACAAATATCTTGCCTTTGATTTTCCTTTTTGCTGGCAGGCACCAAGATGCCATTTTTATTGATATATGTATATGTAGAAATACTGGTATGAAATGGCAAAATATAATTACCGCATTTTGATAGACTAAACCAACTCCATTCAGCCTTAAAAATATTGCATAATATGTTAAACAATGGGGGCCTGTTGAACCATTCCAAACCTAAAAACTTCTAAACCACATGCGTACAAGTGTAATTTCCTTTTTTTTCTTTATTCACATTTAAAGGAAGGGCAGGCAATTTTAGAGAGCAAGAAAGTTTTGCTCATAAGCTCTTACCCTCCCTTCAGAGTGTCCTCCAAAGCCACGCCTCCTCCAGTACATTAATGCATACATAATTTGACAGGCAAGTAGAACATCCTATCATTACATTTAGACCAAATGCAATGATTGGATAAACATTTTACGATCTCCCACCTTACACAAAAGATATATAAATACATTTAGTCCCTTTTGCCTGGTGATTGATATCAGGATTTGAAGAGACTGTCAATCAGCATAACAAAAAATGTTTCTGGAAAAAGTCCTGCCCTTAAATAGAAAATATTAGTTTAAATATATAGTTAATTAATATAGATATATAGGTATATAATTCATTAATAATGATCATATGAGATGAAGAGTGATATTAGTGGTCTAATTAAAGCGGTTTTACTTTGCACAGGGGACAGTCCCCATTACGATGGCTGCCATTTTAAGATCACATGACCAGCTACTCATTTTATCTCAGTAACCTCCATATTATCTGATTAATACATACAATGCTAAATAAAACATGTTCTTTGTTATATGATGCTGCAACCACACCAACACCAGTCAAATGTATTAGTCAGTAAACATAAACAACAATTTCTTAGGACTACTTTAAAACTGTTGCAATTTTCTTGAGAAATGCCGGCAGGGAATTCAAGTAAGTTCTTGCCTGTTTTTGCAGATGTTAACCCGGGGGGTTTAGAATTATATTGACAGATAAAGGTTGGTGACATCAAAACAACTGTTATTTCAGTTATTTCAACTGTTAAATCTTTTACACTGTATTGTCAGCATAAGCACAGATATTTTATTGAATTTGGAAGACGATGTCTACAAGACTACAACAAAGTGGTTCAGGACTCTTGCTTATCTGGGCCAGTCAGGTTCTTCCACACAAGACTGCATGAAACAATTCAACATTAACCTTACTTTGTGCATTGAGCCATTGTTGTACTGGAATAGAAAACTGTTGTCATAAAGGTAAAACCACACAGTTCTCTAGAATCCCGTTATATGCTGTAGCTGATCCTCACACAATTGACTGGAAATATCCATGAGAATTGGAAGGCGTGGCCTCATTGTCCAAATAGTGTTTTTTGGGATTTAAAGTATATACTGGCTTCCAGAATTAATTTAACTTGAATTCAAATCAACTGTACATATTTCATCTCATTATGCAATTTTGTTAAAGTATTCATGTAATTAATGTAAATGTAATTTTGTGGGATTAATTTTATTTTCTCTGTCTAAATGCAAGTGCTGGATCCAAACCAAGATCTTTTGTCATAGTTAAGACAATATAAAGCACTAACTCTGACAGAGCAGCATGTTTTCTAAACAAGAGATAAGATTTTTTTGGAAAAGAGCTGAAACACACTAAGCCTAAACAAAATATATGATACTAATATGCAATGCGAAAACTACTGTACTCTCTTATTTCTATTAAATAAAACATATTTTGGAACCACAGTTATTCCAGTCAATGCAAAAACCACACTGGCTAATTTGTTGCCTAATTTTTATCAAGTCACACCAACAGTCATTGACATAATGTGGCACATGTTGATTTCTGATAGGTGTTTTGGGGTTCTCTGAATTTAACTATTAACAATTCATGTACTATACCACAATCATGTGGCACTGAGAACATCAAAGGGTCTGTCATATCACAGACATGCAGGAATTTATAGTGGAGGGGATGCAGACACAAACAGCACACTTACACAACACATTGTCACTTGAACAGAGAACAATGCTATTAAAGATCAGATTTCAGTTAATACATGTCCAATGTATTATATATAAAATATATAAAATATTGGTTTCATAGCACTAGAGATAAGTAAATTTGTACTGGGCACTTTAAATAATTTCTCTCATAACTGCATGGTTAAATTAAAATAAATTTGACAATCTTTCAATTTATAAATGTATCATTGAGCAATGGTTAAAATTCTTAATCTAAGAGCAATAAGGCTTTTCATAGAGACATAAGCTCTTGATATACAGTAGGGGGCAGTAGAAAATTACTCAAATGCTATTAAACACATCTGACTTGAGTTTGACTTGCTTTCTTATGAACTTGACTTGCTTTCCTTTAAATATGACAGCATTCACCTGGAATTCAGGATTTCTTATGGGAATTGTGAGTTTCCCAAAGTTATGATGAACAGACTAACTATAACATTTAAACCGAACACACCCATTAGACTGTGCCAAATCAAAATACTTCCTGTCATTCATAAAGCCTTCACACCACCCATGATTCAACCACTCCTGTAGTTAGACTTTACAAGATTCATAAGTATATCATCATCAATACACAAAATCTAATGCTAATCAATGTTTCTTGCATTTAAACTAGTATACCAGCATGCAACTGCAGTGCACAGCCATGAAAAAAAAAAACAAGTGCAGCACACATTCCAGAGATTACTTTTGCATAGTCTGTTGGCGATTGAGAGGAGTAAGACACTGGTGGAATTCGGGGTAAATAACCTTATCTGCAGTGTGCCCCATTACATAATACAGAAGTATATGTATATTACAGAATTATGTAATATACACTACATAATACTTTGCAGACACAAAACTCTAAACTAATAGCTAATCACTGGAAACCTGAGACAAGAGAGGACAATCCACAGGAAATAACCAAACACGCATGCTTCCTGCAACTGTGGAACACAGAGTCTTAAAAGCACAGCACAGGTTTTGTTGTTTCATGAATCTCAGAGGCTAAGGAGAAGAATGGGTATAACTAACTTCAAATGTTATTGTCTTGGCTGAAACAGTACTGTTTAACTGCTTCTTACAACTGGTCTGATATTCCCCTTCAAGACCAATGAAACCTCACTAGAAAATCACAAGCTAGCTAGTCACAAGCAAGGAAAGTGAAAAGCATAAGGGTGATTGCGAAACGTTGTGCACATAATTTGATGTGTTGGGTGTGGATGTGGTGTAAATCACTAACAGAGGTTAATGTTTTAAAGTTGTGAAAGCAAATATGACCAGATTTCTGCCTGCAAAAGGATTTTGCCTGCAAAAGGAAACAGCTGCAAACAGGCTGAATGAATATGCTTTTAAAAAACAATTTAGTACACACCTTAATGCAAAGGAAAAGCATACATTTTGAAAATTGGTCCATGTTTAAACTGCTTTTTAGTAGCTAATGTGATTTTAAACTGTCACAATATAATTTGAACATGCTACAGCGCATACAAGATTTACTTAATGCTAACAGCAATACAGACTTTAAAATCTATAAACCCACTGGTATTTAATTCTAGAGAGATTCTAGTCACAGTTTACTCTTATAACCTACATATAATGTTACTTGCTCCTCAAGTATAGCATGCACACCAACATAATAACAGCTTAGCAACTATTCCAACACCAGAGCAGTCACCTCCCACACAACATATACAGATGGTAACTGACATCAAAAGCAAATAAGGAAGACAGAAAATGGAAAGATCTGGTACCTTCTATGAAGTTGAAGGTTTTTTGCTCCGGTTCTTGTAATGAGTGATCCCAAGAAGTCTCTTTGTCAGGACTCAACAGGATACCATGCTCTATGGCAAATTCCTTCAAGACATCATAGTCCAAATCATCTCCTGCAACCTCTGGCAGAGTGGGTGGGCCAGGAGGTGGGCCTGCACCTGGACTGGCTATCTGTTGCACCTCAATCACTTCTTCCACTACAACAATTTTTTTCCGCATGTTGTCTGTGTGCTGCTCTTCAATAGAAAGAGGGCCAGTGTTGACAGTCTGTGAATGGGCCTTGCTATCTGGGATCCAGCTCTGCCTGTCTTTACTCTGCTGTGTATCATGAGCAGCTGTGTGTTGCGCAATGCTGGGCGGTTCCCCCTGGTGAGGGAGGAGGGTGGACTGAGCTGAGACTACCACTGCTGCTGACACTGAGACTGCTGGTGCTTCCCACTGTATATTTGCAGAGGATGATTTTCCATTCAGAACCTCCCATCTTTTATCCAAGGGCTGAACAGGCTCCATCTCCTTTTTCTGAACTGGGACTTCATTCTGTAAAGCTGTTGACTGCACACTCAGGAGGTCAACTTTATCCTGATCCAAATCCTGAGTTGCTGTTTTTAACGCTTTTGTCTCAACCACTAGTGTTGGATCTTGTTTTAAAAGTGGAATGTTTTCAGCCAATTTCTGTTTTTTCTTCTTTCCTTTCAAAGGACTTGAGACTTCCATATCTCTGAATATTGCAGTTTTAACCTCTCCAACATCAACATGTTTCTCTGTCAGTTTTGCTGGTGATAATTTTTGTTGAACAGAATCAATCACTTTAGGTGTCTCTGCTGTGGATTCTAATTTCATTGCTGCTTGCTCATTTACTTCTAAAGTCTTAACGCCATCAGTTGTGTTAATCTTTGCATCAGCAGCTGTAGATGAGGACTTATATATAGACTTGGGATGAGCCTTGTGACCTTTAACCTTAGCCTTGTTCTCATTACTAAGAGGTTGTTCTTTCACAGTTTTGGTCATTGCAGTTTTTTGTGTTTTCTCCACATTCAGGTTTGAGAAAATAGATTGAAAAGCATCTTTAGCTGTTTTGATATTACCTGTGGGTGTGGTTTCCTGAGAGACCTCAACACACACATCTTCTATGTTTTGTTCTTTGACCACTTTAGTAGGGACAGAAAACATGGAGGATTCCACTGCAATTGACTCTGTTGTTGATGAAACAATTGGTGCGTCCTGAATATTTCTGGTCACAAGTGTTTTCTGCGACTTTTCCACCTTTGGTTTTGAGGGAGTAAAATGAGGAACACCCTTAGTTGTTTTGCTATCACCTGTGGATGTGGTTCCCTGAGAGACCTCGTCTTTGGGGTTTTCTTTGACTACTTTGATGGGGGTGGAAAACATGGAAGAATCCACTTTAATATTGTCCACTGTTGATGAAACAGTTGGCACATCCTGAACAAGACTTTTCTGTGTTTTCTCCACCTTTGTTTTTGAAGAACCATGATGGGCAGCATCCTTGGCCATTTTGCTATCGGCAGTTATTGTGGATATGGTTTTCTGAGAGACCTTGACAGACATCTCTTCTATTTGTTTCTCTTTGACTGCTTCAGTAGCTGGCTTGGAGTGGTGAGTTTCAGTATCAGGCATATTAGAGAATGCATGCATAGCAACCTTCCTTTTAACACTTGGTGCCATGACTTTACAGTAACCGTGTGAAAGCATGGGTTGGTCCCTGGGTTCCCATAATTCTTTGGGTTTAATCTGACTGTTATTCAATGGACGGCCTTTAAATATTGGTGCTCTCTCATTAAATTCAATAATTTCCGCCTTGTCAATACTCAACGTTTTGTGACGGTATTCCTGATGATCCTGATGATCTGCACTCACCCTGCCTGGTTTTGTAACATAAGAAGTCGGACTCCGAACAGCTTGAACCCGTGACCCCCTGGGGGCAATGGTCAAAGTGGCAGCTGGCCGCCGTGCTCTTTGTAGTGGAGTGGGCATGATTTCTGAAGGCAAATGCAGGTAATCACGCAAGTAAATAATCCCGGTGTTAGTTAGGTACCAGTAGAAATGCCTCCATGCAAAGGTCTCCCTCACATATCCCCTGGACTTCAGTGAACCCATGGCTCTGATCACCTGCAGGTTATTCACACCAGGTATCTCAGGATGCTTGGTCTGGGGGCGCTCGTCTTTCTTTGCCACCATGACACCATCCCTGAAGAGATGCTCATAGATAGCCTTCAGGTTACCAAGGGGCATCACCATTCCAGCAACCATTGTGCTTCCTTAGTGTCTTACAATGTATGACTAAACAGGAACAGCTATGCCAAAGAAGAACAAATCACTGAATGACCTCACTCCTCAGGGTCCTGCAGCAGAGCAGGCTGCCACGTGCTGATAATTCAACCACAAAGGAAGCTAAAAATAAATACAACCTGCTTTCGTGCTTGTCCGTTGTTGTTTAGCTAACTTTTAGCTAGAAGAGTTTCTTCTTTCTTCTCAAACTTTTCAAAGGCAAGGGAAAAACTTACAGAAGGAAAACTGTTCCCTTTCTTACTCAGCCTTCCTTGAAAGTGCACATAAGCAGAGCTGCAATGAGAGGGGGTGTGTGTAATAGAGAGAATGTATGAGAGTACTGTGATCCAGCTGGCCCCTCCCACCGCAGTCAAGCAAGGAAAAAACTGTTAGAATCAAATATCCCAGCACACACTCAACAGTTGTCTTGAAGTAAATACTTTCACAGATATTCACTAAAAGTATAGGGTGCAAAATAGTCAAAAAAGTGCCAGTTCAGCACATCTCTGTCTCACTGAAACATTTGTAAAACAGCGTCTTTGAGGAACCCCCACAGCAGTTCACATGTTATATAGTTGTGTTGGACAGTTTTACCAGTGGAGAGTGGATAGGACAAGAACAAGAACTGAGAACTAACTAAGAACTAAGAACAAGAGAAAGAGAAGAGGAACTTGGAAGAGGCAAAAGAAAACACCCTTTTACATGTCACCCAGTAGAGGAAAGATACAGATGTTGACACACTATATAGGCAACAAGAGTTTACACACCTCATATAATGTGACAGACACACCTTATTTCCTTTATCTTCCTTGAATTCCTCTGAGAATTACTCACACATCTTTACATTTCAGGATCACTGCTTTAGGCTTGGTTATTTGACCACATTCTATATGCAAACAGGGGTGGCAGTGATTTGTTTTGATAGCAGATAAATAGGTGGGTATGGACAAATCAATTGATGAATCAAACCAGATACTATAGAGGCAGAAACACTATAGAGACTTAAACAGTATACTGCACACATTGTATGAGACTACACACAGAGTATGTTGATACAAACCCAGCAAGAAAAAACTCAAGTTCATTTTAAGTTGAGACTACTTTAAATACTGATATTGATTTAGTAGCTGGTTCATGTTGTTTCATGAAGTGCAAAGATTTGCAGAACCATAAATAGGCAAAAACAGTAAAGTCAATGTTAAATAAGTTAACATTGAACTGAGGCTAATTTAAATTACACTGATTAGCTGGTTCATGTTTTGTTCCAGCATACTGAGACATACATGTAATATTCTCTCATATGTAATGATGAAAAAATCATTTGTAGAAGAAAATAAGACCACACACACAATAACATTTCAGCAAAACATTTTACAAGCACTGTTGGCAGAAAAGTGACATGATGCAACAGCTTGAAAGAACCAGTAAGGAATGTATCAAAGGCTCCATATATCTCAATATAGCTTATGAATTTAAGTTTCCTATTAGGGAGTACACTAAATAAAGACTTGTGATTTGCTGCTAACCAAGAAAGACAAGACAGACACAGACAGATGCAGATACATAGAGCAGACAGTGAGAGGAGTTGGGTTTCACTGATTGTCTATGATGGCTTCTGGAAAAATTGAATAAATACCTCTTAAAGTAACTTCTTAATCAATGTAATTACCCATTTTCTGAGTCTATCTGGTAGGAAAAAGTGATGCCAAAACCATACACAGCTTTTTAAACCTCAAAAGGACAGTTTAGAAATGTTTTTATTTTAATTGCCATGGAAACAGACATAATATCTGTGTGTCAGTTCCGGGAAAGTCAAATATCCTTTTTCATTGCACTCCAACACCATGAATAACTTCTGGGCAGCTGTGTGGGATATCACGGCACATAAACCAAGAACAATTATCGATCAGATATAATCAGCTGAAATGAACAAGGGACCAAGCAGTGCAATCAGTTAAAGCACAGAATATTTATATAAAATATTTTTATAATTCATAATTATATACATAATTAAATACAGTTAAGTGCAGATATGTACTGGAAAAGTGTCACAATAATGAAATATTAATAATTGATTTATATGGATGGGTATTGTTTTATTATTAATGATTATAATTTGTTGATTTGTTAATTAAATTTTAATCATTTTAACTGTTGATTACTTGGATTGTAGCATTAGAAAAAAAAGCATTTAGTTTTGTACTATGGAGCAAAAATGTTTTTTTCATACAGCTTGGAGCATGAATCAGGTTGTGACTGAGCTTAGCCCAAAAAATGTTTAATGCTTTTTATACACAATTAGGAGTACTAAAGAAAGACGGACAGCAAAACTGTGTGCATTTCATATCTCCAAGATAATGATCCAACTTTGTAGATGAAAAGACTCACCTTACTAAATGTCACATTTAAGACATTATATATTTATATATAAATAAGACATTGTTTACATTAATATATAAATAAGACATTTATTTCATATAAATCTATGTTTATATATGGTATTTTTATTTAAAAACATAAATACATATTTATATCTTATAAACAGAGATTAAAAAAGAATGCTTTTGTAAGCTACAACTGTAATTAGTTTAACAAAAATAGGAATTTCACATTTTTTATAATAAGCAAACAGATGTGATTTATTGATCACCCTTGTTCCTGCATTATTTTTATTTGAGTTATTAAAAGTGCTTAAAACTAACCTTAATGTTGTGACATGGAAAATGTGTATCAAGGCAGAAAAACAAGGACTGCTATAAAATAAATAGACACAACAGAAAATGAATTAGATGTCATCTAATCTAATCTCCATCTGAACATTTGCAGAGTTTGCCTAGAATAGACATGAGGAGCTGGCTCTTTGCCCACTGTAAAGTGTTCACTAGAGCTCAAAAACACGTGCCTTCCCTCTTTAGTCTGCTGACAAAGGTCGACATGCCCAAAAGGTCAGTTTTGCTTGTGCCCATGGTAACAGAGTGTCTCCACCAGCTGGAATATAAATATGGAGTATGTTACTTATTTTAACATTCTGATTTCACATTTCAACATATTGATTTCACATTTGACTTAAGGTGAAATCAGTATGTTTTAAATAAATCACATACCTCTTAATTCATCAGGCATTAAAATCTCTGAAATGAAAATTCATGGAACACCAAAGACTAAATGGATATTGCTGGCAGTTTCATACCACAGATGTGTTTCACATATGAATTTGTTACTTTGTTACTGCGGTTTCAGATGTCTTTGGTGCGGATCTAAACTGGAACAAAGTGGACATGAACAGAGAAACATGATTTGCAATAACGACTAATGCAAATTGATCTGAGTACACAGAACACACCTTCAGCAATAGAGTTTCAGTCTTTCAAAAGGACTCAATTCCATATTTGCACTCAACACCATATTTGCACACATATTAGTCATCCCTTGGTACTGTAATCTTTTCTGTAACATAGAAGTTTGTTTGTGTACCAGTAGCCTGACTGGTAAATTATAACTTGCATTGTTTAAGTATGCAAATTAGGATGCAGCTAATATCGTAACATTCAGATCTACAAATGTTTAGGCTCTCGGCTCATGGCTGGTAAGCTTGTATCAACCCTACTGTGGCCCCTCTCATCAAATATGATCTCTTACTTCCAGCACCTGTTCACACCCAAGAAGAAACTGAATCTTACTGTTTGCAGTGTCTCAGGAACTAAATATGGATGAAGGGGTGAAGCACCATCTCAACTTTGATCACATACAGTACATCTAAAAAACTAATCATTGCCAAAACTGAATTATATGAAATAAAAACTGCAAAAACTGCCTGTCACATGATACAGAAGTCCACATTGCTGGCAGCTTTAAGAAAAGATCTCCAGAACAAATAACTCCAGAGGTCAAACATTTATTCTCTCACTGTACAACTAAAACTGCCAAACACACAGAAAATAGGTGCTAAATGACACACAGAGCTGATATACTGTACATTTGTATATTCTCTGGGCTGTGCTCTAATAATTGACATCCTAGTTACCTGATGACATATTTCTGTTTTACATTCTAAATGCATATACAGACTCACACTAGGCAGAATATACAGCTTTGGAAAAAATTAAGAGACCACTCCAAATTCTTAAATCTGCATCTTTACATTTATGGCAGCCATTTTATTTCAACCAGCCATATAATTCAAACACTGGCACAGCTCATTTTGCTTAATGAAGTACTGATTAAGTGATCACCTGAACCAAATATTAAAAATTATAGAAAACAAAGTTGTGGTCATTACTATCCTCTTGCAATAGGACCAGCTAGATGGCAAAAACATGCTATTAGAACCTCAAAAGCAAGTTGAATCAAATTATATCTGTTGACCATACCAAAAGAGTTGAAAAGAAAAGTCTGGAGTTAGGAAAAGAAGAGTTCAAAGAAGAGTTGGCTTTACTAGAGGCATACAATGAATGTCAGGTTGCTTTTATCCTTAAAATGCTGCAGACATTGGGGATAACCAAACTACAGACCGGTAGAGGGCAAATATGATTCTCTACTGGACGAGATGACTATCAACTCAGACATCAAGTGACCTACAAAAAGAATGGCAAATGGCAGCTGGGGTAAAGTGCACAGTAAGGACGGTTCGAAACAGACTCCTAGAGGCAGGGCTAAAGTCACGCAAAGTCATGATGAGTACAATTTTTAATTTTGCTCAGCAGCTAGTCATCTAATGGTTAGACGGAGACCTGGAGAGGCCTACAAGCCACAGTGTCTCGCAACCACTGTGAAATCTGGTGGAGTATTGTGATGATCTGGGGGTGCTTCAGGCAAGACAGGTAATAGGCAAATTCATCTTTGTGAAAGGCACATAAATCAAGCTACATACAAGGTTGTCCTGGAAGAAAACTTCCTTTTACTCTGAAAATGTATGCATAATATATTTTATTTTAATTTTGCTGTGAAATGACCTTTGCAGTTTTATTCTTTGTGTTACGAAACCGGACTCCCACGTTATGCAAGGAGTCCGGACTTCTATTATGCATTAAGAGCGGCTTGTTCTGACCTCCAGCTGGGAGAGGTGGAGCCCAAGCCCATGCCAGCCGGGGACCTTCAGTCAAGGCTGAACAGGACCGGGGAATGGAGTGTCCCGGAGTCAGAGAGGCCCATTCGGGGAAATGAGCCTGTTGCAGCTGTGGAGGAGGCGGCTGTCTTCTGCTCTCCAGCTCAGGAGGAACCAGAGCAGTACCCGCTCCACAAATCAGTCCAGTCTGTGTCCAGGCGGCGGCGTTCGCCACACCAGAGCCTGCCCAGGCGACGGTGCTCGCCACACCAGAGTCTGCCCAGGTAACGGCGCTCGCCCCTCAGGAGTCTGCTCAAGCGATGGCGTTCGCTCCTTCTGAGTCAATCCAGGCGATGGAGTCCGCTACCCCAAAGACTGTTCCCTGGCATCACAAGTCTCCTCCCTGGCGTCGCAAGTCTACTCCCTGGTGCCTCAAGTTTGCTCCCTGGCGCCTCAAGTCTGCTCTCTCGCGCCTTAAGTCTGCTCCCTGACGTCGCATGTCTGCTCCCTGGCGTCGCAAGTCTGCTCCCTGGCTCCTCAGGTCTCCGCCCTGGCTCCTCAGGTCTCCGCCCTGGCTCCTCAGGTCTCCGCCCTGGCTCCTCAGGTCTCCGCCCTGGCTCCGCAAGTCTCTGCCCTGGCGTTTCCCTCCGWCAATGCCSCCTWGGTCATTGGCGGCGGTTGTACGGCGTGAGGACACGCCTAGGAGGAGGGGGACATTATGTTACGAAACCGGACTCCCACGCTATGCGAGGAGTCCGGACTTCTATTATGACATTGTGTTTTATGTGTTCTTTGTCACTTCGGTTTGAGGTTATCGTCAGCACCTGTGTCACTGTGATTATTGTGGGTATTTAAGTTCCGGGTTTTGTATGTTTGGACGTGGGTTATTGTTTGGAGTTCTTGTGATCGTTCGTGGAAGTTATTCTTTGTATTCATTCGTGTCTCGCCTGGCTCTTGGATTTACGCTCTCGTGTTTTGGATTATGCTATTTGGATTACCCTTTGAATACCTCTGCTCTGGTTTTTGTATTGTATGTTCATCGTAGTTGTTTTTGCACTTCACTGCTGTTTTTGCACTTGTCGTCATCTCACTATTTTACGGTTTGTTTTTGTGCTGTTGTGTTTACGTCTCTCCTTTTAACACAAACACAACCGGCTCACCTTTACACTTTGAGATTCACTAGAACTACACCACCCTGTTCCACAGGAACTTTCCTTGAACACAAGGAAACTTGCAAAATAAGAACAGCATCCTTACAAGTTCATAAAAAAAGAGTGCTGTGCACATTTTAGACATTTATTCAACAACAAACAGATTCATATTAAAATGAAGTCAAGTCAGAAAGCTCTGTGATGTGTACATGTCTCTGTAACGAGGACGCGGAGGCGTGTTGATCCATATGCAGCATTTTTAATTAGAATCATCTAAAACAGGCAAAGGATCAATAACCGGCAAACAGTGTTATTGTGAGAAGGCAAAATCGTAAACGGTAATACAGGCAAAGGTTGGGGCAGGTGGCAAAAACATAAACATTAAACAAACACAGTTCTGGGCAGGCAGCCATAAATCCAAAAACCTAATCCAAGGCAGAGTCAAAGAGCGAAGGCAGCAAACAATCAGAAATAACAAGAAACAGTCCAAACACAAAAACCAGGTAAACAACAATGGAATAAACGTTCTGAAATGTAAGCCGAAGGAAAACAAGACATCGCACTGAGTACATGGAGTCCAGGGTTTAAATAGTCCACCAGATTTGACAGGGTCCTGGCTTCCTGTCAAGTCTGGAGATCGCATTTTGCCAGGATGCACGGACGTGGGGTTAGATTCCGACTCATCTTGTCTGTTCATGGTTTACGTTCCGAAAGTCGGAGTCTGGACCAACGCTCTGGGTGTTCGTTCTATGTGGAGGCACATGGTTTCGGCTTTGTTTATATCTGCCATGTGCTCTCCGGTCCCGCGTCATCACCCCTCCCCCCTGTTTCCTCGTTTGTGTGATGTCGTACACCTGTTTGTCATTGTTCCCTGTTGTATTTATTGCCCTCATGTCTGCTGTCCTGTGCTGGTTGACCTGTCGTGGTCTGTTCCCGAGTCCTGTTGGTTTTTTGTTCCTTGTTGGCGTTGTCCTTTTCTGCGTCAGGTTTGTTGTCGTCGTGTCTGTTTTTGTTATTGTACTTTATTTTTAATGGTAATTTCTTCCTTGACTATTGGTGCTTAATTTATTGTTTATTTATATTATCAATTTGCCTTTGTTCCCTTTCGCCCCCTTGTGGGAGTTTTGAGTTGTTCATTTAAAATAAAGCCTTTTGTGTTAATCGCTGTCTGCAATTGGGTTCTTCCCTGCTCGAACGTGACAAGATTGGTCTCAGGTGTGCCGACAGGAAGTAGCCCTGGACACTGGGCCCATGAAAATTGTAGTCCGGATGTGTGTTAATACTCTGGCGAGGGTTCCCTCTGGTGGCGTGGAGGAGGCGGAGCGGAAGCTAACAATTAGATCTAATCTAATTGTCTATTTCATGTCTACTAATACAAGACAAATATAGAGTTGGAACATGATAGCATGAAATTTGATTTGCAAGCTCTCCGGTGGGACCGTAGGAAAGGCAAAACTGTTCAAAAGTCACAGATCAGTGGGGGGTTGAGGCAGTCTTCCAGCATAACTGTAAACCTTAAATTAAATAGAGAACAGTTTGCTCACAACTGCTGTCTAAAAGGCCTCAAAACCAGCTTAATGGTTAATCGTAGACGTAATGGTCATTAACATCCATGACATACAAATCCATTAAGTCACACCAGGTCACCAGCATCCATTGCTATTTGATGCTGGTGTGAAACAGCTGTGCCAGCTATGTTCTTCTGAGCTGCTGATGTGTTCTGGGTGGTTGCAAGAGCATTGCTGTGTTTTTGCTAGAATGTATGCCTTTTTTGTTTCTTTTTTATTGCTTATGTTTAAGTGTACATTATATGCATTATAAGTTTGTCTTTTTGTCCTTTTTTGTCATCAACTATACAAAAATAATAAACCAGTTTGAGGTATTATGTCTATGTGAGTACCATTATACTGAGGTAATTGTAACGACACATCAGGCTTAGTCGGATCCATATGCAGTTTTATTCTCAGCGT
Organism: Botia kubotai; assembly: GCA_036877585.1. Lineage (NCBI taxonomy): Eukaryota > Metazoa > Chordata > Actinopteri > Cypriniformes > Botiidae > Botia > Botia kubotai. The sequence continues at coordinate 15,453 of JAZGTI010009788.1, forward strand.
GAACAGGGTAGGGTCAATAACGGCAAACAGGTATATAGAGGGCTAGGCAAAAGAGTAATCAGTACACTGGCAATGGGTCTAGGCGAGCAGCAAACAATACGAGTCGATATAACAATCTGAGTCAAAAAGGCAGGCAGCAGACAAAATACAAAAACCAGGGACAAAAGCAAGATCAAACACAGAAAATCAAACCAGAGAAGATGAGGATAGAACGCTTAGTAATAATGCCGGGACAAATCAAGACTTCGCAATGATGAATTATTCGCATTCATTCGCAATTATTCTTCGATCCAAGATGGCGGCACGACAGTAGTGCGCAGCGGCCGCTCCGGATAGAAAATGGTGCTTTTTGTTTGTTTCCGCGAACATTCAACGGCGCATGGACATCGATGCCATCGATTTACAACCGCAACACACTCAGGGAATACAGGAAAAACGCTACACCCACCCTGCAAAATGATCTGCTGGAGAAGCTACGCGATCTCGGCTTGCTG
>JAZGTI010009790.1:0-18409 GCA_036877585.1 Botia kubotai
AACGGCCTTAGAGAATCTCCGCCTGAGAGGATAATATGAGACCAAATATTGCTGCAACATGAAGATAATTCTCAATTTTCCGTTGCTTTCTGTGCTGCGGCAGGAGATATGAAATTCAGTCATGGAGGACTGGAGTAAAACAGAAACTAAGACGCAGTCTACCAAATCCCTCACAACATTTCCCAGCTCATGATCAGACAAAACTGTGGTACATTTCTGCAGTAACAAGTGATGCTTTTTCTCATTTTGGCAAAGGCGAATGCGAGTGAAGTGCTTCTAAAAATAGGAAATTACTGTTTGAAATTGTCTTTTTCCTTAGGCTTCATTTTAATGATTTTCTTTCTAAATTATCTCTGCTGAACCTCACACTTCTGTGATCTGGGACAAACATTAGCAGTAAACACCCTTATTTTTTCCACTGTATGCAAAAACCAGTGATTATGTGGCCCTATCGCCCTACTGTATCTCATCAACAGAGCAAACACACATTCCTGCCCAACAAACAACCTAGAGAAAACACTGTTGACACGAGTACAGAAGATAACATGCCGCTGTAGGAGTCACTCTAGAACCGACGTGGCTCTGAACAACAAACTGTCTGCTTAAATGGAACCGAAGACCCTGTGTGACATCATTGGCCTCTTTTTTTGGAGGTGAGCACAATTCTTTTTTTGTCCACCTGCTCTTTCCACCCCAGAAACAGAATGTGAGGATGTGTGTGGATGGAGATGAGGAGAGACGAACAGGATCATCATAAACAATGGAGATGGAGGAGAACCGTCCATCTCTTCTCCGGGCCATGCCATGAGCCATGAGAGCTGGAGACACAGTCACCAGATAACAAAAGACCCCACGAGCGCAATGCCAAGCTCTTTATCTGTGCGCTCCTGCACGGGCAAGCTGATTATAGCCCCTCCCTCCAAAACCTCCTCCTTTGCTTTCTCTCTCTCTCACTAATCTTCTCCTTATTGGCCGGTGTGTGCCTGCACACAGAAATGAGTGCAGTGCATGTGTGTTTTAGGGGTGAGGGGTGGAGACCCAGCTACAATTTTAGGTTTCCCTAACCTTTTTTATTAAGTAACAAAAAATGTTCAAAGTGTTTCTTTGAATGTTTTAGGAACGTTCAAAATGTCCAGTTTGCGAGACATTGTATTAACGTTACTGATCGGTTATAAGAATGTTATTAATAACATTTTTTAAATTCTGTAACATTTCCCCTGAAAAATAACATTTTTGATATGTATATTTTAACACAGTTACTGCAGGAAGATTTTTGATAACTTTGAGAGAACATTACCCAACGTTTTTACACTCTTTCCTGGTATCTGGGAAGCTTCAGAAAACATGAGTGAGACCCCAGAGTCGCTGTCGTGTGTCTGTTGGAGATCATTAGACAATGCGGCTGTGTGTCGGGTCTGCCTGAAAACACAGAGTGCTATTGTTTCAAACCCCCCCCAAACCCCCAACAGCTGTATGTGTCATTAGGAAGACGGTTCGAATGCTATGGCGGGCAAATGAGGGCACGGGAAACAAGCGCAAAACAAGGAACTGGAGCCTCTTCTCCACAGGAGGTAGTACAATATCTAAATGATTTTTTATTTTAATAGGATTTTTTTAAAACAAAGCAAGCATATGAGCTTATGTGTTACTGGGCTTCTGCATGAGTCTGCATGTCATTCTCAGCCTCAGCACTGCCTCCAGAACGGCTATATGAGTTAATGCTGTCTGAGGAGAACATTTCACAATTTGCTCTCTGCTGTAAACAGAACTGACCTTTATGTTGAATTTGTCTCTGAGCACCGACCTCTCACTGTAAAACACAGCTCAGAGCACTGAAGCGCTCGCGGTCAGTTCATCTCACTCCCGTCTGCAGAGTGCAGGCCAATCAAAGCTGGCCAAAACCCATCCATATCTGTTCCATACGAGCATCTCCTAAATAATGCAGCAGTCTTTCTGCAAACACATTCTGCTGCATCTGCACTATTGTGAGCTGAGCGACTCACACGCGCACACACACACACTGTCTCACACATACAAACAGACACACACGGTCTCACACACACACACACACACTGTCTCACAATCACGCACACTGTCTCACAATCACACACACACTGTCTCACAATCGCACACACTGTCTCACAATCACACACACACTGTCTCACAATCACCCATGCATCGCTGAACCTGTCTGCCCTCTAACTTTTCCACTCCTTATTTTCAATAAGGAAAGATATGGAAAGAGAGAGAGAAAGGTAAAGCAAGAGGCACAGAGAGAGTAAGACTGATGTTGGTAATTCTCTCTATTATTACAACCAATTTTTTATTTTATAGTTTTCTGACAGATCATTATTTTAGTAGCTACTAATCTTACAGCCCCTGTAATACACACTGCCTTTTATTACACACCTCTGCATGCAGCCTGGCCATGAAGCCTCTTAACAACACACACATGAACACAAACACCTATAAAGCCACTGTTTGAGTCTCATACGGTCTCCTGAGACGTTCAGCTCATGCATAATACAGAAAGCTTCTCAAACAAACTCAGAGAGACACATCACCAGAAATAGCAGCAGGTGACCCACTCAGTCTCAGCCCAGCAGTCCTCACCACTAATGGGTGGCTGTGGGTGCAGGTCAAACTATCTGTCTGTCTAATGGAGGCAGCGAAGACATCACAGCCAGACTGCAGATCCACTAAACTGTTTGTCAGATGGTTTACATGTCTGTGTGTGTGCCCTGCTGTTGAATCAGTCGCTGACTTAACAGACAGCGTTTTATATGAAGGTACCTACTCATGGAAACATTACATCTAGGCGCACAGATTTGTGGGATATCACAGGCAGCATAGATGTCTCCTTTGCTACCTTTTGCTATACCTTTTGGAATGTGTGTGTGTGTGCTTACATTTGGTCTGCACTGGGTGGGTGTGTATGTGAGTTTGTGTGTTTTCATAAATGAGGGCTTCCTCTTTCTCTCTCTCTGATAGGTCAGATGTGAGCTGCTGCTGGTTTGTCAGTGTGCTGCTTGATGTCTGATGAGGCTGTCCGAGAGCCTCTCTGCTCCTCCCAAAACAGCTGCCACCAGTCTGTCAAAGACTCGCCCCGTTACATCCTATTCTTCCCTCTCTCCACCTCCTTCTGTCTTACACACCCACTTAATGAGAAAAACAGAGTTCAGCCAGGGTCACCCTAAATGAGCAAGAAACTCAGCACAAACTCATTACTCAACAAACTGAGTTGTTACAAATTAAAAGAGAAACAAACTTCTGTTATTGTGCAAAACTATGTCTAGCTAAAGGTTGCAGTTGTTTTTATCCCTGCTTAACTGGAGCTTATTCCACTTTTGGGTTTGATATGTGATTTCAGAGGTTATGTGAGAATCAGGCAGGCGTTTTATTAACGTTTCCGTCTAATAAATAACTTTGATCTAGATTTGTGACATGCCAGTCATTTTCATTCGACATTTAAATGTAATTTCCGCCTCCATCTGTCTCAATACGCCCGCCTCGTTTATCAGAGACAGACAGAAATCGCAGCAGAGTCGACAACAAACATTTGTTTTGGATTCGTTTACTGGAAGATGAAGCGCTTTCGAATCTGATGGGTCGCGGGAATGTGAAGGTTTTATCTCGAACCGAATCAAAGCCGACTTTAACAATACAGCCAATGAATAAAATATTGTTTAAAAGACGTGAAAATGACACCAAACTCGGGCCCTGCAAATCAAATCAAACTGCTTTTATAAAAGCGCAGAATATGCAGAATACAGCGCCGCCCCTGGACACTAATAGACGTAGCAGAAGTGAGACAATTAGGTGTTTGGAAAGAGTACCGAGCATTCATAAGTGACGCTGTTCAACAACAATCACGGCAGATTATTCGCGAGTTAAAAAGTTTAAGTCATTTAAGTCATTTTAAGAGCAAGTCATTCAGATTGCGTGCAGTGGTACAGTGTTTGTCAAAGCGCCAGTTCGCAGTTCAGCATGCGACACAGAGCTTTTAACAGTGCAACACATCTGGATAGTCAAATATGCCCGCGGCCAATGCAGAAAGTACAAAACAATAAATAAACTAACAGTGCGACGAGCGTAATGTCTCAGACCCCGCGCATTACCAAGTGTCGCACCCCTGCCAGCGCGTCACGGCACCATTTAAATGTATTATTTAATGCTGCTGAGTTTTACTGTTGAGAGGGGAGGTCGCACCTTCCGAATGGAAATTATTAAGAGGCGCTTCTGTTGTGGATGCAGGGGACTGTGATCAGCGCGTCTCTGATGCAGTGGACCGCTGGCTTTCAACGCACTTGAAACGCTAACCATCACTGGGCTCCTCTGAACCTCGGAAGGGTGTTAGTAGATAAAGCCATTATCATGGTCACACCTGCTTCGCTCCTTCATCAACTTCTCGATTACCAAGTGACCGTGTGCTCTCTATGCGTGCTTTTAAAATGAGGCACTGGATATGACCATGTCTCGTGCATTCATTCCCGTACAGTATCAAGTACAGTAAGCACACAGGCAACAGTAATTCATATCATTAAAACGTTCTAAAGAAACGCACCCACTTGTTTAACAGTAGCAAATGAAGCGCTCTGTGATTGCTGCGGATATCCAAAAAGTTCTCTCTCTCTTTCTCTCTCTCTCACACACACTTTCTCTCTCACGTATGTGCAAAACACCGTATATATTCAGACGATCAAGTCGCCATCATATCTAACAGTTCTTGGGTTTTGGCACATCCACACACCAGTGAGAACAGTTATACAGCAAGACTGTACGAACGAAAGACGTATAGAAAACGGTTCAGTGGACAGTATATTAACATATCCGCATTATGATGAAGTGCACGCCTGTACTGTAGAAGTTTAATGCACAAACTGTACCGTCCCTTAAACACATCACCACGAACCGAATATCTCCCCAAACGCAATTACGACACACCAAATCAGATTGCGTTACCTTCCGCTACTGTAAAGCAGTGCGGGCGGAACATTAAGGAAACTCCATCTGATCTGATGTTATGATTGAGTTCACGCACAAACTGAGTAGTACACAAACGCCAGAGCGTATGATCACCACACTTACTATCAAAGTTATTGAAACCAGCAAAGACACATCATATAAACAAACGGCTTACCGGTTCCATAAAGGCACAGCGCAATATAAAACGCCAGCATCTTTTCTTCAGTCGTCAGCACTTGCTCGTATCTGCAGTTTTAAGTGTGCGACTGCTCACCTCTCGCCCTGAAAAATGTCAAAAACCCGCAGTGTGAGAAAATCTCAGCCCTGAGAGCCGAAAGGCTGTCCTGCCGTGCAAACACAGTCAATGCGGGACAAACGCGACGCTCCCCGCGTCTGTTTATAAAGTTTGGAACAGCCGATCCGTCGCTTTATATTTCCGCACGAGATGTCCACAAATATTTAGCTTGCTTTAACCTGCGTCACGCATCAATCCAAGTTATGAAAATAAATCCAAGACTCTGATTTTCAGCATGCGGTGAAAAGACATTAAAATGTCTTCAGTTTGCAAACGCGCGTCACAAGCGCACAGAAACGCTTTCCCTTGCGCACAGTTATCTTTGCGCCGCTCGTACTGTTTGTAACGCAGCGGCACCGCGGTGAGATGATGCGCACAGACTGTCGCCCTCGCTGGATGTGACACTCAGATTGAAACGGGTGGCGCTTGAGTTTGAGAATGAATTCACGGTCTATAGGGGCATCCGCTGGCCTACACCCCCGGTCCTGCGATTGGTTAAGCGAATACAACTACAGGCGGTGACAAGCACCGGAGTTAAAGCAAACGGGTGTTTGTATCAAACAATATGGGCTGTTTGGTGATGCGCGCTTCTGCATAATAAACTGCTGGAAAATTAAACGAACAGATAGTGTCTGTGGAGCACGACTTTAAGTGGGATAATTAACACATTTTATATTTATGATTAAATATTTATGAAGCTGTAGAATCGTGCCAAGATTAAAATGTATTAATGAATACATTTAACGCATCCTAATTGATAGATTTAACTGGTCCGCTGACCTACCGCCCCAAAACAACATTGTTCATTCTAGCTGTGCATTGATCTGCAGGTTTACTGTAAATGATTGAATTATTGATGTGGATGAATTAATACACACACACACACAGTCTTTCATTTTTAAACGCTTTCATGTGGTTTAGAAAATGCGGCCGCGCAGCAGGTTTCAGCTTCCAAACATCTCTACAGTTTTCACGGAAGGAAGGAAAACACGCTGGAGACTTTTAAAAATCAGAAGTCAAAGAGAAACGAGGCGGATGGTTTTAGTCTCCACGCCTGGTGAGATGTATTGCAGGCGAGACTGTGATGAGATTCCTGCTGGCTGGAAGGGAAGAGATTGAGGAGAACAGATGATCTCCAGACAACAGGAGCTCACACCTGCAGCCAGCGCCGAGTACACATCAACAGCTGCTGGGTGAAGTTCACCGAGTCCTGTCCGGGTGTGAGACAGACGTGTAAATGAACAGCCACTTAACTCAACGCTGTGAAGACACTGTAAGTCGATCAAGACTCATTCACACCGACAATAATAAAAGATCAAGTTTTAACATCGTGCTAAATAAAGAGGAACGATAGCTTTGGTATTGCTTTCAGAGCGCCTCCTAGGAAATGTCAGTTTGGCTTAATTTGACTTTGATGCACGTGAAGTACGCGTGTGACCTGCAATTTTATGTATCAGACAGAGATGGCAGTAGAGAGGCAAACGTTACGGATTGCAGCTTTAAAAAACAACGTTATCTGGCGTTGCTGTGCATGCATATATATGTATTGTGTAGTTATCTTTATAGCTGTCATGTTTAGTTAAAACTGCCCTTAACTGCAGTGTAGACATGTCATTTGTCTGGCCCTACACAACATCACGTTGCGGCTGGTATAACCTAAATTATTTATCCACACAAAGAGAGGATCTTGCATCTGTGGATTTATTAATAATGAATACAGTTTGATATTTAATAAACTGTTCTGCTGGAGGAAGAGGAGTGATGATGGTTAAGACATGGTGATTATTATAAAGAAAATCATCCATAAAGTATAAGCTGAAGTTTCATGGATATGTGACTCTGCGGGATATGTGATTATTTTAACAAAGTATTATCACGGCCCTGGGTGACCCGGGTTTAATTAGAGAACAAACATTAATGTCGTTTACAAGGAAAGTCTGAAATTAATAGCCCAGTCTTTTTCTAATTTCCTGCTCATTTGCAAAGCTGATTCAAAGTTAAATTGAAAGTGTCTTGAGTTTGAGTTAAATTTGACAAGGCGCAGAAAAATCATGACCGGCAACAAACACAACCTGTTGGACATTAGTCCTCAAGATAAACTGAAATGTTGTGTTCAGGGAAAACACTTTCTCACTGATGTTTACAAAATGTTATCGTGTTGTTTTACAAAAGTTTAAATGTCATTCTTCAAGTTAATATTCTAGCACTTAAAGGTCAGATTTCTTTCTAAGTGTATAAATCACAGCTGGTTCATGTCCATTCAAATGTCTTTTCTAAATGTCACAGCATATATGATATGAATAATCTGGGGTATATAATAATCTTTCTCTTCAGATTCAGAGCTCTTGTTTTATCAGCTGATATGAATCTTCAGTGTTCAAATAAGTCGTCAATAACAGAAATAATATTAAGTGGAAAATCATGTTATAGAAGATGTAACGCAGGTTCATGAATTTATCATGAAAGATTTGAAAGAAAACAAGTCTGGATTTAAAGGTTTGTATTAAAATAATTTCCCCTCCATTTTTTTCATCATTAAAAATGTCAGTCATCAGTTTAGAGTTCAGTGCTGAGCCGGCCTCCGTCTGTCACAGTCAAAGTTTTCATGGCTTTACATCAAGCATAAGGGAACATTACAGCTCTTACTGTAATTGTGTTATTGAGTACGGCCCTGATCTGCATTAACCGTAACTCTTAGTACCGTTACATAGCAATAACTCTTTCTAATGTACATGTGCCAGCGTTTAACAGATTCCAACTGTTACAGCTCTAACATGCTTATGGTTTAGACGCATGCTCGCATTGCTTCAACCCTAAGACATCAGACAGTCAACAACACAGGCCTCGTCTTAATATCATAACACAGGTCTGGGCTTTATTGAAAGCAGGACTGGCTGAAAGGAAAGCAGCTCAGGGGAAGTTCAGGAGGTGTATGGTTTCTGAGGGGTCAAGGGTATGACCCTTTCATCCAGTCACCGGCTGTGGACGAAGGCCGTATTACAGAAACATGACTGTAATAAATGCTGTTGCTGGGTCTACAGAGATATAGATACAGAGAATATCATGTGTCATTGTGATACTGTATCAATCTGTAAGTTACTGTGTTTTGGAGGCCTGTACATCATAGAGATGTAAAGAGACTGCTGTTGTCATGTCTAAATGTTAATTAAGTTACTGTGAGAGAGAGAGAGATACATGACCTCTACCAGCTGTTGGTCCAGGCTGACGACACTGACAGAGTGAAATTCTGACTGTTTACTGTGTTGATCTAATCCCTGAGCGAGCTCCTGCTGCTGGGCCGACAGATTCAGATCAGCCACCCTGACACGCTGACCAGCCCTGACAGCAGCCCTGACATCTCAGCCACATCACTGAAGAGCCACAAAAACAGTTGCCAGGTTTCTGAGAGATGTGTTAAACATGAATGAAGATCACAGTTTGTTGGTCATTTCAGGCTATAGTCATTTCTGAAGTGTCCCGTCTGCGATGCAGTATTGCCTCAGGTGAATTATGGGAAATTTTACTAAACAGTCATGTTTTATTTTCTGTTTTTGAGTGTACGCAATTAAATTTCCTTTTCCATTTCAACAAATTCATTTTGCTTGTTTGTTTTCTTTAGGTCTCCTACATACAGCCTTACTGTATGATTTAATGTATTATTCTTTTAAATATTTCATGTGTTTTGGTTTACTCATCTTTCTTGCTTGTGAATGGTAATTTATTGCTGCTTTTACCATGTATAACTTTGCACAAGAGGAAAAAATGCTGTGTGCCAATGAACGTCTATTATTAAAGGCAAAATTGTTAACTTTGAAATTCACTCTTTTATTTGTAACTGCGGTTGAGAATTGAGGCTTTTGAGGATTCATGTAGAAGAATGTTTAATACAAAAATGAAAATTTCGCTGTCAAAACTATATGCTGTAATTTTTTCCCATAGAAAACAGCCTTCAAACTTTACAAAGCACTACTGTTGCTGAATGAATCTAAAGCCGGCCGCTGAAGCTGTTTAGTCGCTTTGTACAATGAGTGTAAGTCATCTATTAAATATCTTCACTTCTTTCATAGCTCTTAAATCAAATATGGTGTAAGTTAGACTTTAATGACATCAGATGTCATTGATTTCAAAGGTCATGCCACATTAATGATCTCTGATTAATGATCAGTAATGATCTCGTATTTGATTTGAGATTTGCAGTAATTTTTCAGGGATTTTTTAATGAACTAAATTTAGTTTTAGATTTAAATGTTGGTCTGTGTTCTGTTTCTAATTTTTGTGTTCTGTGATGTTGTAGGTTTGTAAGCATATGGAGAGTAAATACAGAATTTAAAGAAACAGTTTAGTAGGTTGACTACAAATCTGTCATATGTTTGCCCATGTTACATTTTCATCCTTGTATCATCCAACAGGTGTTGTTGAGCAGCTGTTAGGTGTGTTGTTTTATCTGCGTTTTAGGCTTTTTGCCTCTGGCTCTCTGATTGCTGAATAAGTGCTGAAAAGACGTTTTTCGAGTACCGTGGTTGCAGATATTATTGGTGGCGGCAGGGCGAGCTGACAGTCACAGGAATGGGCCGTGATTTGCTTGTTTTGTGCCACAGTCTCTCACTGTTCACGCCTGCTGAAAAATAAATTCTTCAGCTCTGGGGCTATAAATAATGGATGACTTGTCCACTGTCACTTTAAATCTTGCGTCCAGCCATGGCCTGTCCATTATTAGTGTCTCTTTCTGTTTTTCCATCGCTCTCTCTTGCTTTCTCACTCCGCTGTACTATTTATCACAAACTTTACCTCAGGACCCACAGAATATCGTACTGCTGTCAGTCTCCCCTCAGATTGCTGGGGGAATTGATGAGCTTTGTGGCAAAATAAGAGGTTTTCTTTGATATCATTTGTTGCTCCCGCACCATATGTAGCACAGAACGCCGCCAAAACATCAAATCATCCTGAAAAAGAAAGATACGAGAGAGAGAGAGAGAGAGTGGCAGATGTGTGGGGTAAACCTTTTCATCTGCTACAATCCTGCTTGTGAATGTGATACGTGCAGTAAGAGCGCTCGAGGGGCCGTGACTCAGAGCCTGACCCCATCAACCCAAATCAGTCGCCTTACGGCAGCTCCTGCATGTGATGGTCGTGGAACCCTGTCAGGTTAAAGATTGATCAGCCCTGATGAAAATCTGTCCTGAGGACGAGGGATGAGACGAGAAAGCAAAAGAGAGAGCAGAAATCTCAGGCCCACCCATTCGACAGGAGAGATCATGGATTATTCACGGTCGCAGCTGCGATAAGAAGAAAAATTGATGATGAACAGCTGGCTGGAGCGCGATGCGTTGAGGGTCTGAAGATACTCCACCTGTCAAACAGCTGGGAAGCTGCAAAAGAAGTGCTACTGTTTACTGCGGTCGGAAAAACTGAATCATTAAAGCGACAGTTCACCTAAAAATGACAATTCCTCCATCATTCACTCACCCTCATGTCATTCCAAACCTGTATGACTTTTTGCTTTTGAGGAACACAAAAGAAGATGTTTTGAAGTACGTTGGTAAGCAAACAGCCACTGACTTCCATTGTATGAACACAAAACCACTGAGAATTTTCTCCAAATATCTTCTTTTGTGCTCCACAGATAATAAAAGTCGTGGGGCAGGAGGATACTCTCTCTAAACTCAAAGTCTAAACTGAGATAAGTGGTTATGGGTGAACAGTTTTTAACTCAAGGTCTCATGTTGCCATGGTGAATTTTTAATCAGTCTCCTAAATTAAAAATGTGAGCGGTCATTTGTCAGTCTGATGATTTGACGGGGGGTTTATGTAAGGCCTTGCTGAGGAAAACCAAAGAAAGACGAGGAGGAAAAACATTCTTATGCTTCAGAAGATACAAGCGGGCTGAGGACAGAGATGAAGTCTGAGCTTTCCAGAAAACCTGATAGACATCCATGATCTCAACATATGAGCAGCTTTAAAATTACTGTATGCAAAACTCTGCCTAACACTAAACCTGTACATACAGACAACATGTAAACAGTCACAATTTACCTCTAAAATTAGAAAATGAGTCCCAATTGTAATCCACATTCAAAACAACACCTACACATTTAAATCCAGATCTGAGGCTTTCACATGAAAAGTTTTGAATTCAGATTTAAACTGATTGGGTGGCTGATTTGTGGTTGTGTTTTATATCTGTTTGTAAGACTATGTAACCTTCATTTTCAGATTTGTGTTTGATATTTTGTTGTTCAGGCTTCAGTCTCCTCTCGTTTGGCTTTGTGTTGGCTTGTATTTCCTCTTGAGCAGATAATGTCCGTCTGTTTCGGGGACGAAATGATACAAACACAAACACTGGCCAAGCAACGGTTCCCCTCGGCAGCACAAGCACACACACGGCAACAGGTGCCATGTGACAGACCTCAGTGTATTGGCACTTTCTGGATACACGCACATACACAAACACACATCTTCATAGATGATTCATCTGCAGTTCATCTGTGGAGGTGTTTGGCAACAACGCTCCCCTCCGACAAAAGTTTTTGTTCCATCACATGTTTATAAAGGTCAAGGGACGCTTTCTCCAGAACTGGCAACACTGTTCTGATGGCAGTCCTTACGGTACTCTAGCAAACTTCTTAGAAGATTTCTGTGATGGGTTTCCTGTTTACAAAACACCAGCACAGCTACATTTTAAGTCGTTTTTCCTCAAGTAACTCTAAGAGAGGTGGGAAACTGCTTGAATCTTTTAAAAGCTGTCAGAGGTTAACATGATAATGACATTAAGAAATGGCCTACGTGTATGCAGGCACATCTGGAACGAGTGCTTTCCATAGGGGTTAGCTTGAAGTTAAGCTATACTTTGTTTTCAAGATGAAGAATGAGGAACTGTATTTTTCCAGAGGAAGCTGAGAGTACAAATTCAGGATGACACTGCGATTGTCTCTCAGGAAGATCTCCATCTCTGCTGCTTGACCTGCTAGCATGTCAGATTGAACGGTTTTCAGAAGGAAGAGCCGAGAGTGGAGATGTGCTGCATTGTTCTTCATGCAGAGGAAAGACAGTTTTCCCTGAAGTTTGGAATGTTGGACTGTGACTGTGATTGGACTTTGCTAATGAAAAATAGAACAAACCGTTTAAAAATGTTTTATCCTCTTGAGGGGGTACAGGGTAAGGCACTGAACCTTTGATATTTCAGTCCACACCCTCAGATTGTTCAGTGGAGTCGCTGCTGGATGCTGTTTCTTGACTTGTTATCAAGCAGCTAATAATAAACAAGCTTTTCTTTCCTGCTGTCTGTTTCATCTGTTAGTGTATTTTAGATTTTCCTGATCAGAGTTTTCTTTCTCTTTACAAGCTGATCTCATCACTCATACCCTGAACGTTTGTTTTTGAGGATCTGATATGGACAGAACACACTCTCTCTCCCTCTCTCGCCCACAGTCGCTCAGTCGTGGCCTTATTTTCCGCAGGGCCGCGCTCCACTTACAGTGCACTCTGAATTACACCCAACACTGCTGAGCTGCGTTACACACCGCCACAATGAAAGCCCTCAAAGGCCGAGCTCACACGGTAGCTGGCAGACACGCTCATGTCTCTTCTCCTCAGACCAGCTCTGAAGACGCCTGAAGACTCCAGCCTCCAGTGGAAACACTGTGTCTCTGATCGCTGTGTTAGGCTAAGACCCTGCACCATCTCCTGTGAGTCTGTGCTTCTGTAGGCTGTGTGCTCTGCTGTGTCAAGCAAATGATTTCAAATGTTATGCAAATGCATGCAGTCCAGGAATTGTTTTCCCATAAAAAAACATGTTGTCATTTGCTTATTTGTTCCAGCCTGTATTTTCCTGTGTGAAATTTTAAATGTCTAAACTGTTCTGTTCTGTATAATGGAAGTCGCTTTATACTTTAACTATGAAGTTTGTTATATTTTAAGATACAGTATCGGATAATCACTGATAATCTTCCCCTTCAGTGACCTCTCAAATCTCAGTGGCACAGTGTTCCATTAAAAAATAATGCTTCATGATGTCATTCAGACCAATTGTCATTGGCTGTGGCGTGTCACGTGACCAACTTGGCACGTTCAAAACAAAACCACAAATGTGATTCGAGAGTTACAGGAGAGAATAAGATTATAGTAATGGAATAATGCATTATATCAGTTTATAATTGTTGCTGAGGTCTACTTATAATATTAGTAGGTTTTTCCACATCAGAAATATTCAAAACGAGAGGGGCTATATTCATATATTACTGCATGGAATAACTTTGACTTTTCCTGTACTGCAGTATCTAAATCACACTGGTGTAGAAAACAGAAGCATGAACAATCTGTCTGCCATCACCGGTAGTGTTCCACAGAGGAAAGGAAGTAATGCTGAGTGTCAATGATGTAAGGGTGAGTAAACAATGACAGAATTTCATTTTTGGGTAAACTATTTCTTAGAAAGCATGCCTAAATGAAGCAGTTTACAAACGAACGTGTGTAGAGAGGTAAGACAGATAGTAAAGTTGATAAATGCTCGGCTGAAAATGTGCTGACAGGAATAACTGAACACTGACCGCTTGCATCAGAAATGTGATTTATATCAGGAGTGCTGTACTGAGAGATATGACATGTATCAGGAAATACACGAATGCGTCAAAAACTGGCTGAACGACTTTCACTACGTCTGCCAACATGTGATGCAGAACTCCTTTTAAATCCCTTTAAAGATCCTTTAAACCAGAGGAGATCCAATAAACCAACTGTGTGTGTCCCCCAATTGCTCACATTTCAGCCCCCAAACACACGAATTATTCCAGCAGTTTGGTCCAGAGGTTTTCCTGTTGTCGAAAGCTCATCTGAGTCATTAGCAAACTCCCTGTACGTTTTAATCAAAGGAACTGGAGGAGAAGAAAGTCTGGAAGTGACCTTGGGTGAGTGACCAAAATTGGGGGAAGAGAGAGAGTGGAACAGAGTAAAAAATAAAAGGATGATTGATCCGCCTGCCTGGGAGATGACACGCCACAGCAGAGATCTGTTAACTCCATATTCACAGAACTCTCGACCCTCACACCTGTTGTGACTCCTGACTGGCCATTATGGTGCGCAGATCACCATTAAGATACCAGTATGGGCTGGAAAGGGAAAAGCAGGTGGAGGAGCAGGAAATATAATGGAGATGGTCAGATGGCTTCCCTGCTCGTTTACAAAATTTACACGAGTGTGGTTCCAAAACGAAAATTCAAACGTGGTTACTCAAGCATGAGCTGAGAACTAAGCAGTGGCATTATGATGAAACAAGTCTTGTTAATGCAGTGCACTGTGAAAACTAACCATGGTAACCACAGATTAACCATGATTTTGATACAGCAGCCAGTGTATAACCATAGTATTTGTAGGTTATACCAATATTAATCAATTTGCCAAAATACCATGGTTACTATACTTTCACTATTGGAAAACCATGGTTAATTCACCTTTTTGGTGAGTCTGCAGTTGTTTTAGAGCTGTGTATGTTAATTGTTCATTGTTAAAGTTGTTTTTTATTGGTAAATGTGTGATACGTTTGAGTTAAAATATGGAAGTTCTGGCCTCTCACATACTGTCACAGCTGATGTCTTCCATCTAGTTCATCCTGCACCAGGCTAATGTGGATTCATCTGGACTCCCGTGAGGGACATGATTAAATGCTTTCTGAGGGCCACACTGCTGTCTGAGGAGCAGAGCCTCTGCATCAGGCAGGAAGGTGCTGTTGTCACAGCCTGTCTGTCACCAGCAATTAGCAGCCAGATCAAAGCACTGATGAAATCACAGCTCCACTGTGAGTTACCATTAACATCCCCAGAGAGAGATCTGTGTGTGTGTGTGTGTGTGTTAACGTTGCGGCTTGGTTATAAAAACGTTTTTGAAACAATTATTCTGTAACATTTTTAAAATATTCCACTAACAATTTAAGACTAATATTTTTGATATGATATATATCATTAAGAAAACATTCTACAAATGTTATGGCAAGATAACTAAAAACATTTAGAGAACATTAAACAATGATCAAAACAATGTTCGGAGAATGTTCTCTGTTAGCTGAGAATAGGTCATGATTGCTGATTTTCCAACAACATAGGAAATGTAAACATCATAACTAAACGTGTTAAAATGTTTAAACATTACATGTTTATGTTTAAACATTACATGTATATGTAAATGGGGTCATGTTTAAGATTATTGTCACACGTGTCACAATCACATTTAAAAATATCATGTTGTTATCACAACACTAAACTCAGGTTAAGAGAAACATTCAGTGAATTGAATGTGTGAAGGTTCTCTCAGCTCTTGAGAAGAAAACCTTTAGTAGTTATTTCGGGGACAATGCAGTGAACGTGGGAAAGTATGGCGCTTCAAATGTCACCATCATGGTTATTTCAGGGGCCATTTGGCAGCACATTTCCTGTCTGCAAGTGTCTCTCTGATATGTTAATGCTAATTAATGGCATCTTATCGGGGTTGTTCTGATACTCACAATCAACAAACACTGACTGTTTTTTAATGTCCTTCAGCAGCAGCCAGTGGCTGTTAAACATTATTAACCTCTACTAACACACAACAGAGACAGACGATTGTTGTGTTTTACAGAAATTATATTTGATCCGCCTTATCGTCAGAACCCTCCACTCATCTTTATAAATGAGTACATTTGCTACAAATCATACTCAGCTCTAGTTTCCATAGTTAGATTTAACTGTTGTTCTGTCCGAGGCTGAGAGAGGCTCTTCTACAGACTGAGAGACGCAGGTCTCTGATGGATTCTGTGCACTTGAAGACAGTGATCACTGTTATCTTCACTCTGACAGAGGACGAGGCAGCGTGCCCTGAGTGTGACATGCCTGTCACCAGAGTCTCCGCCTGACAGTGTTTGGGCATGACAAGTCCCGCCGCTGTGAGGCGACCGTCCTTCCATTCCTGTCCAGCACACGAGCCGAGGCCCACAGATAATCACACACAGTCACGTCCTTCCTCCTGCCTTTTCAGAATAAACTGCATGGCAGCTTGGGTCTCCCTCGATTGCAGGCACGTGACGTCCCACCTGACTTAAAGAAGTGACAGCTTTGTGACGGCTAAATCACTTCTGATCACTTTAACTTGATGTTAAAGTGTGTGTGTGTGTGTTTGTGTGTGTGTGTGTGTTTGTGTGTGTGTGTGTGTGTGTGTGTGTGTCATTTCTGAGGAGTGGTGCTGATTCCTAGGAACACTGGGGAGACATGAAGTGAGTCGTCTTGTTTATAATGCTGCTTTGCATCTTAAGTCACTTCACATGGTGACTGAGACATCTCGTGTTTCTCCTGTAATGAAGCTCATCACTTACACTCAGACTCACGAGAGGAACACACAACTGTGACCCCAATCCATCAACAGCTGTTGTTTGTATCTGCAATGATTCATTCATCCACACCAGCTCAACGCTGACCCGGCTGTCTGCTGCTGCTCTCACATCCCTCCTCCTCCTTCCAGAACTTTTGGATCTCTCTGAAACTTCTTAAGGTACATTTTCCTAACGTTTCCATTAAATAACAAAAACGTTACATGTCTCTGGAACCTTTAAAATGTCCAGTTTGATGTTGTATTAACATTATTGCTTGGTTGAATTAACAACGTAGGAATAATGTTTTTGTTTTATATACAGTTACATTTGAAACATTCTGCTAATGTTATTGCAAGAACTTTTTAAAAAACTTTGAGAGAACTTTGAGAGAATGTTAGCCAGTAATGACTGGAGTCTATGGTAAGCTTCAGGTGAGGTATTCTGTTAGCACAGCACACGGACTAGCTGACTGTCAAATCAGTTCCTTATGAGGTTCCATAAGCATTAGGAAGACAGCTGTCTATGTAGGAAAGAGTGTTAGGACAGAGCTACAGGGTAGTGTGTATATATAGAGATGTTTATGACTAGGTAGTCAGGAAGTCAGGTAGGTTCTTGAGGATAAAGCGGTCCATTGTCAGAGTTTGGTGATGGAATGAAGGAATACACATGGTGACATGTACAGACAGAGATTGATGAATGTGTTTGTGTATTTGGGGACATTTGAGTCTCGTGTGCTTTTATAAGGTGTTTACCTCTGCTGGTCACGACACTCTTATGACTTCTTCAGGGTCAGAGACGGAGAGACTCAGACAAAAACAACTGAACAGTGAAGCTGGCGAGCGCGCGTGTGTCTGACAGCGCACATCAATCAAACGCGTCACTCACTCGATTCTTTGAGGGAATGCGTTGATGTGTGAGCGACGCATGACAGCCTGTTTCTCCTGCCAGTAAACACCAGATTATTCATGAGGTAAAGAAACTGGTTACTAACCCACAGGCCTAAACTGAGCATTCAGCTGCTGTGGGGAAAAGCATTAGATATTCTTTATATTTGATATATATATTCTTTATACTGCATTTCAAATAATTTACTGGCCGAGAGATTTTAAGACCTGCCCATGAACCAATGAAAACATCTTCTAATTACTCAGTATTTGTAATTATTTTTCCACAATTGTACTTGCTGTTGTGTTCTGTGCATAAATACTGTCGCATAACTGACCTCGTAATAAATATGCGGCCAGTAAGTGTCATTTTCCTCACCCATTATTTTTACGAATAATTACCTACATCATTTATTTCTCCACGGTGACAAAATGACACAGTATTTCAGGAGAACATAACAGGTTTTGTAAAGACAGCGTACATGAGAGCCGGCTGGTGTTCCAGTTACTCAATCATTTCTCATTGTCACTGTCACCAGCACACAACTGTCTCCATCCTACAAATAAAACCACATTATTTCTCCTCAGCATTAACAAGCTCCAAATCTTTCACCAGCAGCTGCTGGTTAGCACTGGTTGTTAACTCCTCTCAGTCTGGTGTCTTCTAATGATGGGCTCCACTGTTTGTCAGGTGTAGCTCTGAAGAGTGCTGCCTCTGTAATGGTGGCCCACAAACGATTGATTTTGGGCTACTTCTCCAGTTCCCCAGTTAACAAGGAGCATTCTCACAATGTTGGCTAACGTTCTCCAAAAGTTTTCAAAAGTTTTTTTCAAAAGTTTTTGTTTTGGTTACTTAATGGAAACATTAGGGAAACGTTCTTACAACCTCAAATTGTTAGCTGGAAAGTCTTTCTGCACCTCAGTGATCATTAT
>JAZGTI010009791.1:0-18408 GCA_036877585.1 Botia kubotai
TGTTTTGCGGAGGCTGGAACTGACTGACCGTGGTGAAACCCTTGTTTTCACAGTTGATATTTAACGCGTTCTCCTTCTCCTCGCACGAGCACCGGTTCTTGCAAATGTCTTTGGAAGTTTTGCGGCTCTCTGTCTTTGAAGGGAAACTGGTGACTGTTAAAACACTCAGTAGCAGAATGTTGTTCAGCATTTTTACATCAGTAATGCCGAAAGACCGAAAGCATTAATGTGCAAATCTCAACGCAGGCATGCACAAGCCCAAAAGAAAATGCAATCTTTTTCAAAAGGCGCACAGAAGCGCACAGCTCTCCACGGACCCTCCTTAAATCCCAAGAGGCAAAATACAGAAGACATCCATCACCGAGCGCACTGTGACCGCTGCTGGACCAAGCGCATCGCCGTCCTTCACAGTGATGATGGAATCCGGGGGTAACGACCAAGCATTCATGCAGCAGTTGGAAGCGCATCCGAGGCACCACAGTTCCAGGCAGCGCGGCGCTCACTGAGTCACAGAGCTTAAACTGGTTTTCTCACCTGCGGTCGGAGGAATATTCACATTAAACCAACTTCACGCCTGTGATCCCGCATGGCGACAGTCAACTTGACGGTGCGTGATGCGTGGGATAACTGCGAGCAGGGCGAGCGAGGTTCAGAGTGAGGAGAGATGGTCTCTGCGCTTGCTCGCTCACTCCCACCAGGAATGTGTGTGTGCGCGCTGGGTGAGTGTGTGTGTGTGTGTGTGTGAGCTCTGCGTGGAATTCCGACGTCACCAGTCATGGGTAAATTTGAGTATCCTATCCTAGAAAACATTTTCACAGTAAAAACATGACGATTTACAGACATACATGTACCGGTATTTGAGTTGTTAGTATACTCTATTTTCTCTCTATATATTTTGTTTAAAGATTGAATTTATCAAATTTTTTACTTATATGTTATCCCTTCTTATGCTGTATAATGGATTCAAAACAACATATATAGAAATTATATTAATAATAAACAGTACAATGGATTGCTGTACTTTTTTTTCTTTGCTTTGCTTTGGGTAATATGTAAAATGTGACGCCACTAGGAGGCGCAAGCAGCTCCCAAAATATATATATCGAAATACATTTCATTTCTGAACTATCAGTGCCTGCATGTACCCAGTACCATTCTTAATCTTAATAACTGAAGACAACAAATAAAACAGCACTATCCGAACACAACAGTATCAAATCTGTGTCAGGTTTAATTATTTACTCAGTGCTGAATTCATGACTCATGGTATTATTAAGAGACAGCTTAAGGTACAATCACGAAAAACACGTTCAGGCATAAGGTGAGCTGTCATCAACTTTTGATTTACATGCAAAACCATTTTTAATGACAATTATGATTGAGGCTGGACAAGAGGCTCAAGGCTGTATGGCCATTCTCAGTCAATATTGGAAATACTGTGCAAGCTTTGTTACGCTGGGCGGTAGTGTTTGTGGTAAAAAAACGAGGAGCAGGACATGGGAACTAAATATTAAACAATATTTAATAAATGAACAAAACAAAAGACAACACAAACACTAACCGTTTAAATAAAAGGGGTGACGACAAGTGCAAAACAGCAGCGTAATACAAAGACAATCCAGAAACAAGAAACACGAGTACATCCAAAATCCACATCCAAAGTCCAAGATCTAAAGTCCAAAACCAGAAAATGTACCAAGAGTAATATCCAATATAAACAAACCACAACTAATCAAAGTGCAACAGGTGATGATGATTACAAAACAGGAAGTGAAGACAGTGAAAACCAAAGACAGACAATGCATTTCAAAATAAGAGTCCGGACTCCCAACATAGAATAGGAGTCCGGATTCCTAACATTTATCATGTCAGCCCAGCTGTCAGGACCAGCACAAGAGCTGACATTTGAGATCCTTAGCATGATGTTTAACTGCATTCTCCTATTACTGCAAAAAGACACATATAAGTAACTCATGTGACTGATTTACCCAATAATTGTTAACACTGTGGGTCTCTGGCAATTTAAACGATTACTCTGTTTGTTTTAGCATCCTGCCGAACACAGTAACATTACTGTATCAACACTCTAGCAACCACCTATCAATGCCTTAGCAACCACAGAGAACACCCTGCAGCACCACATATCAAAAGACCAAACCACCATAACATCATACAGATGTGACGTGAGCTTACAGGTTCTTGACTAGCATAACACATACTACAGCATACCATTACACTGGGTGATGCTAGAATCATTAAATCATAACTCACATTATCTTTCATTCATCTATCATTGTGTCACAATTATTCCACTAATTAAGTATCATCAATCAAGATATTTGAGGAGGTGAAGACATAGTCTTTTCACTTATGCTCCTAATCATCCATTAAAAACTCATGATTAATAAGGTGGTCACAGAGGAGATCTGCTGTGAGGACCAGATCAGGTGGAGAACTTACTCTAATATCTGTGAGAAGATTGCAGAGTCATTTTCAGTTACCTGAGACAGACGAGCTGCACCATCTGGACAGGAAATCTAAAACTTCACAGACATATCTGAAACGTGTTTATTGTAAACGTCAGATGCAGAATGACTCAGTTCACGTCATTGACATCTGTCTGCGTATCCTCTGGCGTTTGACACATGCCATGAAACGTCACACATACACAAAAGTGACGAATCAGTCAGACAGTTCTGTACATAAATGTGTTTGTCTCAAAAACAGCGTTTCAATATGAATTCATTAGCATTATAGTTTAACAGTTACTCATATAATGCAACCACCTGCCCACTTTGTGCTATTCGTAACATTGTTGTGACAGAGTGCCTTTTATTTTAAGCCGCATATAATTATCACTATACACTAACACGTTATGCAAGAGCCATGAAACAATATGTGCGTGCCAATAAATGCACGCTGTGCAAGTGGGTTATGTAAATACCGAACGATTCAAAGAAACTATTTAATAGGATAATATGATTATAAATAACGCCACACAGCCTTTAATTGAATCAAACCACATCAGATTCAGCTACAAATCTCTCTCTCCTTCTCTCTCAGCAGATAAAGGGCATAACTCTACTGCCGTGGCTGGGCAGGACAGCTCATTCCTGACTCTCATGAACACATCACAGTCAAACAGCTACTCCTCAGTGAGAGATACTGATTCTCTCTCACGCTGAAACAATGCTGCTCTGACCTGTAATGTCTGACTCTCTCCAGTTGATGAATTGTGTCATCAGGATGTTCAGAAGTGCTGACCTCAACACAAGCTGCTCGCAGTGATTTCCTGCAGCTGTCAGAATACCGTGAGTGATGAACAAACACCTCTGATCTATCAGTTTCAGGGTCTCGATTATATGTTCCCCTGCTTGTTTTAGGACTGTAATATTGTACCTTCTTGTTCCGTCTCTGTCTGGGTCCCTGTGAAACTTCAGATTTTCTCATTAAACAGCGTGTGAAGAAAAAGATTTCATCTTCTTTGTTCCACTAAAGTTTTCAAAGTTTTAAAGAGAAAATAAAAAGGTAAAACTAGTGTGAACTTTTCTCTGCTGCTTTAATTGCTTTGATAAAACACTTTTTGTAGCACATTGAGAATGTTTAAGGAAGACAAGAAATTCAGTACTTTAAATAAAAGGTAAAAGATTACCCCGTTTTGCAGCCAATTTCCTTTGTAAATTCAATGTCATTTAAAGCCTTGTGGATTAAAGCACATTTAAACCTCAAAATGTCCAGAAAACGATAAATATTGACAATATTACATTAATATCACCTAAAGCATAATATAATAACGATACACATGGTGTGTGTAATAATTCATACTAAAATATTACAATATTAAGCTTTCTTTATATTTCATCTGGTTTCAATTCTCTTTCAGTTCTACTTTCCAAACTTTGTTTTGCATCTCAGTTTTTCTTTGTAAAACCAGTAATTGAATTAGAATTGACAGGCTCAGTTCAGTTCAGTTCTGAATGGTGCACAGCTCTACTAACTACCAATCTCGTTTAAATTCATGGACCAATAGAGTGAGAATCGTGGTACTTTGTATTAATTTTACATGCCCAGTTGTTCCAGTTAAACAGCTGGAGCTTGTGGTGGTCATGGATGAACTGTATAGATTAAGTGTCTGTGTGAGGAGGTTGTTTAGCTGCTCAATTACATGGGCCACCAGATAGCAACAGCTTTATTCTCTAGAAAAACCTGTTTTTCTATCTCTGCTCGTTGACGTGCGGTGAAAAACTGCAAATAAAGGCTAGTGAGCTTCAACCTATTTTACAGAGCTCTGCTTCAGGCCATCCGAAATATTATGCAGATGAAATATTCATTGTGTGAGGAACTCAAAAGCGTGTTAAAAACCAAGCTAAAGAAAACTGCACGCTTGTTAGCGCTGTGTCTTACGGAAGGTGAAATCACAGCACTAAGCAGTATATGGTGTACATCACTAATTGAGAAACAAGTAACAGCCCTATATAAACACATGAGTTCCTTTATAAGCGGCTGCTCATCTGCCCGGGTAATAGGAGAGAGAGATCACTGCCACTTTCATGGCTGTTTCCTCTTAAAATGCTAACTATTTCATCTCCTTAATCAGCCAATATCCCCTCTCAGCTTTTGTGGATGAACTAAGACTAAATCATGAGCTCAGCATTGAATTCACAGCGCAGTGCAGCTTTATGAGTGACTCTCAGATCGGTAAATCTCGCAACTTTCTGCATCTTTGGGTAATTGATTGTTGCAGAGGGCTGAGTGCCATTTTTATTACCTATGAGATTGAAAGAGTGCTCTGAAACTAAAGACAAGTACTGGACTGCAAACAGCGTGATAAAATATCCTTCTGGACAAACAATTAACTACTCAGATGCACAGCGACCTGCATCTGATTCCCTATAAACACAAACATCTTGACTGAAGCTAAAATGACGATACAGCACACACTGTAATTTCTAGAGGATTTCATTTCCTTTATATCCTTCATGTACACATTGGTGGCCAGAATAAGGAAAGCGGACCAGACTTAATGCTGAGAGTCAAAACTCTGATAAGTCAAGAGCAGAAGACTGGCACCATAGCTAGGCCTCAGTAATTTAATTTGCCTTTAAAAACACTTGGTTAAGAACACAATTACATCTTAAAACCTGCCGTATTTCTTCCACTTAAGTGAAATTCAATTGTATGGCTTCAATAAAGGATATAAGCTATAATTCTACAGCTATAATTCTACAAGGCTGTCTAATAAATCTCAATGCACTTATTATTTAAACAGTGAACTGGTTACAACTTACACTGTTTGGACCTCAGAAACAAATGGAATTGAATGTAATCATTCTTTATTTGATGCATGAAAACATCAGACAACTATTAACATATTTGTATAAGAATATGTTAATAGTTGGACTCAAATATGTTCTATGTGTCTAGTTCAGTGGTTATATTATTAACTATTAAGGAGGGCATATACAGTATTGGAATTATATAATTGCATGGTTATCAAATAATCGCATGGTTATCAAGTCAAATAATGGCATTAATATATCTGCAGTTGTTCCCAAATATATTCCTCCTATATTGAAAACTGAACGTTCATTCCATATCTCATTTTTCATCTAGGAAATCATATTCACACTGGAGGTGTAAAAGGCATCAGGCCATAAGATCATCAGTGTGGTCATATTCTTCATTACAAATGAAAGACATCATTTATTCCAAGGTTTATCTGAAGGCCAGAGAAGTGAGTGAGAGACTGAAAATGAGAGATGTGCTCAAGGTCACACCTGATCCTGAGAAAAAGATCATATCTGGATTATTGACATCAGTCATCAGACACACACGCACACACACACACACACAAACAGACACACACACACACACACACACACATACACACACGCGCCCGCACACACACACATACACAAACAGACACACACAGAAAAACACACACACACACACATACACAGAGACACACACACACAGAGACTGAAACACACATGCGCGCGCACACACACAGACACTGAAACACACACACGGGCACATGCACACACACACCAGTTTAACCCTAACAGAAAACTTTCTGCTTTTCTACAATTTGACAAACTTGATTTATTGTATTTTTATAGGGTCTTTAGATATAAGGATGCCAAAAGGAGGTTTTGCTCAGATTTGTCAGGTTTTGCAGACATTTGGTTTTGTGGACATTACAAATTTGCCCCCAATATATGGTTAAGTAACCCCCCGCCAAACACACACACACACAACATGCTTGTATATATGTAGTTCTTGTATTTGCATGACTGCATCAGTACTCAGTCATTGGTCGGCCTTCAGAAGAGCAGAGAATTACAGGATAAAACGTCCTGCCTCTTTCCCCTTAGACAGGAACTAAACCTTAAGTTCACCCGCACTCTGTGCTCCACTGGGAGGGAAAATGGTGCTTCTACCAGCCGGGAGACTGTGGAGCGACTATGAAGAAATCGAAATTCCATTGCCAGCTGTGAGTGACAATTCCCTGCAGTTTGCAAACAAACCCTAAAACCATTACAGAGTCCCAGTGCAGCAGATATGTTAGAATTCACCAAACTTCACTTCTTTACAGCTTTGAGACTTCCTGCCCATGTTTCTCCTGGAATGTTGTAGAGATACAGCTTGGAATTTGTGCCTCTTTTGTGCATGGATCTAACGTTTGAATCATTTTGCACTCAAATACTAATTACTGTAACATGAACACCGTAATTTAAAATGTTGTCATTCCCAAAGGTTGTTATGAATTAATTGATGCAATTAAACAAGCTGTTCATTCACAAAGTCAATATACTGCAGAGCCCATGACGAATTTCACATCATCATTACAATCATTACAAAAAGAGACTGACTGTATTTCATACCCTTATATAAGTATTGACAATCATTATACACTTCACTTCATACAGAAAGAGAACTGATTTCATTGTGTCATTATCTCCTTCATACCTGTTGTGCACTGTCAGGTGAACTGTGTCTTTAACATCACAGCTCTTGTCCTGCAGTGAGCATTAATACAGTTAACGGGCACTGCAGCAGTGACTGGAGCCCCCAGCACATGTTGTTTTGTTGTACTTATAATAATGTAATCCTCTCGAAAGGTAGATGTCCTGGGTCTCGGAACATATTGATTTTCATCTCACAAAACTTGTACCTTAGTGCTCCTGTGCTAAAAAGAAACCCAGTTCTGCCAGTAGACACTGTAAGCTTTGTTATGCGTGTCTCCTCCACCCGTGAGACTATGAAACTAATTCATTATACTGCAAACTGGTCGGCCAAAGGCCTTTTTACAGTTATTGATATACTGTGCTGCTCATTAAAAAAAGGAAAAAAGTGAATGAAACATTATTCTACACGGTCTGTGAAATCTTACTTGTAAATCTAAAACTCTTTAACAGATTTATGAAGGAATCGGAGGGCTTAGATCCTCTGTGTGTTACTTTCAGGTGTTTTTGTTGCTGTCTTTAGCTTCTCTGTTGAGGACGGGATGCGATACGAGCTGGTAGTTTGATGCAGCAGGCTGGGACACTGTGGTTTGCTTTAATTGACCACAGTGGCACTAGAAAACTATTGCTACTCAAACTACGGCTTAAAACTCAATACCTGCTTCAGTCTCTATACTGATCTAACCACCGAGAGATTATAGATTCTTCCCTGTGGGTTACACAGGCAACGTTTCCCAATGAATAGCAAGTCCTAGGCTTAACTTCCTGAAACTCGTGCTTGAATTAAAACCAGTAAAAAAGGTCAAGATCAACAAACCTGCAAAGGTTAAGAGTTTTGCTCACAATTATTTTAAACTGTGTTATGTGTATTGGTGCATGTCAGACGAATGTACTCTCATCACAACACTAAATTTACCATTTGCAGACAGACAGCTAGACAGACAGACATACAGACAGATAGTAGGGCAGACAGATGGACAGATAGACAGACACTGAGCATTGTTTCTGTTGTATGATGGTATGTTCCAGTTTAAACATTCAGAAATGTACATGTGCACTTCATGCACAAATAGCTGTGAATGCCAATGAGATCACAGCAGTCACACAGATATATAGTGATGCTGCCACAGAAACTGCCTGCTTCCTTTATTCATTCAAACATCCTACAATCCACTGATAGAATCTCATAGACAGAACACATTTCCCTTTCAGATGAGCCAACACTTCTTCTATTGCCCAGGTAACAAAGGGGATAAAGAACTGTATCATTTATAGACTGAAGAGTCACACACAAACTGTCAGTTGAGGGATTTCAAGCCAGGAAAGAGAGAGAGAGAGAAAGAAAGAAAGAGAAAAATAGACAGAGCGAGAGCGAGGAAGAAAGAGAGAGACAGAGAGTAAGAGAGAGAGAGAGAGAGAGAGAGAGAGAGACAGATTCTTGTTTCCAGCACAGCACAAGAGTGCAAGTGAATCAATCCATCAATCTGACAAGGTCTGTATTTCAGATTGTTCTCAGTACACAAGAGATCCAGTGAAACAGTTGAATACAATTACAAAAAGGAACAGCCGTTATTGCTCCAGCGAGAGAAAGGGCATTTGTAAGAGTATTTGTTCAAAATGTCACTGCTTAATTTCGTCACATGATGGACAAATGAATGGGCACTTTCTTCATTTACTAAAATGATAGAATTATTGTCTTTATTTATTTATTTATTTTGTCACACAGTCTAAAATGTAAACAAAACTTTACAACCAAACTGTACTTCCTCCTGCTTTACAGCCTAAGACACTAATCACAGCAGTACAGTAACATAAACAAGATTACAGTCTAAAGCTATACAATATACCAAATACCTCCTACACTGTTATTCAAAATGAGTCTAAATCACATTGTAAATATGAGACTCCAAACATAATCCACATCTGAAAATAAACAGAAAGGTTATTCTGAAAAATAAAAGCTAAGAAATGATATAAAGAAATGTTAGTGGTTAACTATTCAAGATCACTAATCAAATAATCAAATCTTCACTGTTTCACTCTTTCACTGGTTCTGATAAAGAACACAAGACGTCTTTGAAACAGTTATAGATTATGATGGGATAACATGGATCATCAGCTTTTGCACAGATAGATTTTCACATTTACACTCAAATTATTCTGCTGAAAGCTGGCTGAAACATTCTCACCAGCAGGCTCAGACGTTTGGACCCTACTGTACGTACTGTAACAGTCTTTCAAACCCAGTTTGTGAGTTAGTGCAGGCAGGGAGAGTCCAAACTAATCTGGACCACGAGTGGGGGTGAACCCAGCTGTTGAAGCCAGACATACTCCACTGCTGTTTGATCTAGCTGACCAATCTAATATCCAGTATGAACTAAAGGTACTGAGGGTCTATGGAAAGGCAAGAAATCAGATTATATGGTAAGTGACTCCCCTGTGTGTTAATGGCTGTGGAACTTCCTGTCACTTTTCAAGAAACATGGAGCCATTTCAGCCCCCTTGGACCCACTATTGTTTCCTGCTGTCTAGAGAGAAATCCTCGGAGAGCAAGGCATCAAACAGACTTTGAACCAGCACAGTTATTGAATCCACAGCCTGCTGATTCAATGCTCTGATGGGCAGATCTTATTTATGACTCTGATTTTTGGTAGTTTCATTACTTTTGCAATATATTTCAAAACAGGAAGTATGTCTCCTGCACGACTGTCAACCGAAGCAGACTTAAAATCATATCAAATCTCCATCCAAACACAACAAACCAAAACAACACGTGTGCATTTCATTCAAATCCGAGATGCTTTATATAGATTTGCAGCAAGGGAAAGTAAGGCAAAAGCTGCAACACGATGTGTCTAGGCTTATTTCTCTGGTGCTGTTGGACCATACAGGACACTGTGATGCCAAAGGGCACTCGGGCCTTCCTGCAGCGTTTCCTTGAGGTTCTGTGAGCTTTAATGGAACAAGTCAGTAGGATCAAACCCCTGGAGTGATGACCTCTGATGCTGTGCATTAGACCGTGGTGTTGTCATAAGCTGATCTTCTGACATCCCACAGCTCCTGCACACTGGCCTCTCTCTCCCCTCACACTGGAGGAGATGATCAGAGTCCCTGAGAGTTCACAGACACACAGAGAACGACTTTCAATGGGGTACAGTAAACAAATAGTTGTAGAACTTCTGTTGCTGTGATAAGTGCTTTGCTCCCATCTTTAGTGTCATGCTGGAGTGATATTATATAACCATTAATCTGATGTTTAATCATCTTTGCATTTATATGGACAGTGTACATTTTTACCATTCAGTGAACTGTACAATGTTATTCAGATTGTTATTCGGATTGTCAGACATTAAATCTTGCATATAATACATCTGCATTTTAAAGGTAAAGCTGTTTCTGATGTTAAAATCTTTTCTTTTAACTTAGTTTAACCAATGGCGTGAGTTCGGGGCAGGGCTGTTTGCTTGTGACTGGACAGTCTGAATAATGATATGATTTATCAGAAGTCATGACAGCATGTGGCCTACAGGAACATTGTCCATGCTCAGTTCAGGCTTGACATGAAAGATCAGGCAGAACCAGAAGAAACGTCCAACGCCCCCCTGATGCCCCCTGATGGAGCAACAAACAAGCATCTGTCAAACATTTCCACACTCACATTTCATTTGTTTCTTGGCTGCAGTGGGGAAAGTCATTCTAGCGTCCGCCTCGTTCTCTGCAGTGTGCACACAGATGGACGAGTTGATGGAATAATAACCATGTTTCTCGTTTATGAGGAGGTTTTGAAACACAAAATGCCACAAAATCACAGGCTCTATGCAGAGAAGCGCGAGAAGCTTTCCGTATTGTTGGCAGCATCATAATTTTCAGCTTTTTATTATCACTTATGTTGTTTTGATGTGGCAGCCAGGAGGCAGACCTTTGATGAAACCCCTTTGTTTTGATTTGATAAGATAGATTCCCACGAGAGGGACAAGAGAACACAGGAACTCAAAGAGCTGTTTGTGTGACTAAGAAGCAGAGAGATGCACACTGTTGTTTTCGTGCCTTCAGCTGTCAGTATGGCCACTCGTAGATGTGAGAGCAAAAAGACCAAAAAGAAAGAGAAAACACATCTGCCGTTTGTTTCATGAGAGGTTTTTGTCAACAAAGAGTGTGGTTTCATTCAAACAGTGTTTGACTCGCGGGTTTGTGGGGCCTGAAGACAGCAGAGTCGAGGGAAATTACAGCAATAGTTCATCCAAAAAAATAAAAAACCTGTCAATATTTATTCACCCCCCGTCAATTCAAACCCACATGCTGTTGTTTTCTTCTGTGGAGCACAAATGAGAAATTGATGATTTTTGAAGACTTTCTATTCAACGGTTTATAGAGACCAGATGGTGTGGAGATAAAAAACAAAAACAGAACACATAAAAGTGCTCTGACCAGGTCATACAATTCTTACCCATCAGTTCAGCAGACAAATATTTAAATAAATAAGGAGAAAAATAGTGTCCCAAAAAATGTGTTGTATGTGGAACTGCTTCTTACGCCACAGAATCTGGGTTACTGATTCAAAAATGTCACGTTATAACTAGCTGGATGTGAGAGAGTGAGGGTGAGCAAGAGAGAGAGAGAGAGCTGTGACAAGCCCACTGAAGAAATCGATTACTTTGTTGCATTGTTGATTTTAACGGTTATTTAGGCAAAATGATACACCATATAAAGAAGTGCTAGGCCTGTATCAGGGCTTCTTTCAGCCAATAAGATTTCAGACGTTATTTATATGTTGTATATGTAGAGGACAGAGGATTGAAAACAAGAGAACATTAAACTATAGCTCACTCTTTTGGCAAAGTGTAGAATTGTGACGATTGCCAAACTTATACTTAGGCTAATCATATTTCATCCAATTATTTTGAAGCCAGTTCTACATTATTGTGCAGGCAATAAACGGACACACAGGTTCCAAAAGGCCCAATCAGCCAATCACAGCAATTCACATTCAGAAGTCACTGAAGTGAATGGCATTTTATTGGTCACTTTACTGGCAGCATGTGATTGCAGTGAAACAATCTGTCTTACACTTGATCCCAATATAATAGATGAAGTGAAATCTAGTGTCATGGCTGAGGTGTGTGTGTGTGTTCTGTGTTCAACAGTAAAGGACAATTTAGCTCTGTTCTCAACTCTCTTATCATTCTGCCCCCCACCCTCCTTCTCTAGCAGGGGATTTTTCAAAGTTTCCTGTGAAAAGGGCAAACTTAGTAATGAGACAGCAAGCATTTTAATATTTATGAAAGGATGGAGGAACAGCCTATTGGTAATGCCAACATAACTGAACTTTCAGTTTGAGTTCCTCTGCCCTCAATAGTCTTTGTGACTTTATTGGCTTGGGATCATTTTTTGTCAGCAGTTACTGATAAAATGCTCATTTAGGATATCATCTTTTTTCTTTTTTTGCACGGTAGAGCAAAGACTGAACGCTGTTGTTTCGTCACGTATCTGAAATTTAGGCTGACTTGGCCTTGGGGTGGAAATATAAGAAACAACCTATTAAGCACATTTTTAGGAACTGACCGTTTGAAATCTCACCTCAAATGAGACGACACACATCAAAGACTAGTACAGACATAAACTCATCTGACCTGCAGCATTATGCATTTCAATGCATTTAAAATGCACAAACTAAACCTAAAAGACAACTTCAAAATATTCAAAGGATGGCAGCTAACCTCATGTGTCAATCATTAGTTTTGTTCCAGACCTGCCTACTGAAGCAGTACTCTAACCAACACGAAACCTCATGAGTCACTGCTTCACAACTCCTCATAGCTCCTCATAGTGTTCTGTGTGAGACATCTGACCTCAGCCACAGCTCAATACAGTTTAATGGTATCATGTTGCTAAGCTAATGGTGAGATGATAAGCATAAAACACACAGATATTGCCTTAAAAATAAATGATCAATAAAAGCTTATTTATATCAATACTTATCTATAATAATTAAAAACTTTCAAGATCTGTATTTCACAATCACAATGCTGCTTGTGGAAATAATTTGTAGTTAACTTAACAGTAACTGTATGTAAGTATAATTAAAGTTTAAAAATAATAATTAAACAATGCATAGCATATAGGCTTAGAACTTTAGAAGCCTAGACCTGGTCTAGGCTGAGAACTGGTCTAGTCTACATTGAGCAGGAGGATGGCTGTGTGATGCCATTAACTCTGTTCTCTCTTTCTCCAGTAAAACTACCAAAACTAAGAATGTAATGCAATGCAATGTAAATAGTTTTAGTCTTTAGTTTTACTAAAACCAAACAGGAGCTTCTGTCATCTTTGGTATGCCAGACTTGATGTTACACACAGTGTTAAGCTTCACAGTGTTAAGACTGTAGTCATATTCATTCAGTCAGTTCTTCTCTGTGAAGGACACTACAGGTGATGCTGGCAAAAACAAGGTCTCTCAGGATGGAACATGTTTACCTTTTCCAGCAGTCTGGAGAACACCTATGATGCCCTATGCTGCCAGCTGGATTTTAGAGCAGAGCAAACTTATAATTATATTAACACATTTTGCAAACAATAAATGAATGATGCATTTCCCCTGTTTTACCTGGAGACGAGTTATGCTTTATTCACTAAAATAATTCAAGCATTTCTAATCTGCTCGGATGAACAAACTAATTTGATGAATGTCTACTGTCAAAATTTGTCAACAGTGATGTTTATACACTGTGGTGGTTCATTTCACCCACATATTTGTGCTGCCCGTGTCCAGCTGTGCTGCATATATTTGAACGAGCAGAAATATTCAACAAATATTCACGCTTTTAAAACACATTACACTTGCAATTCTGCTACCTCCAGCACTGGCTGAAAATCTCAGTGTCCTCAGTCTGGGGCATTGCTGTACGCTGTTTGTCGAGGCTGCAACGCTGTTTAAGCAAAGCTGTTATTTCTGAGCACGTTTTAGGACTTGTATCAAAAAACAGGCATAACGCTGAAGGCCATGCTTGGATACAATACAACAGTGCTTTCTGAAAAAATCTGCTTTGATTTGAATTTAAAAGTTGGTGTGCTGAATAAAAACAAAGTTTAAAGAAAGCTATGAGTGCAGCGGTTTAGCAATCAGTTCTAGCATTCAGCACCTGATATGTATATTCATTTTGTAAGCATGTTTTCCCTCTTTAAACATATTCTTTATCAACACTAACGTTATAAACTGTTAAGTAGGACATTTCTAAATGTCTCTCCTTTGCATACATAAATTTTCTTCTGCGGCTGTCTCTCTCCAAATAATTGGAGTATAACTTCTTTTTAAAATTTAATAATAGGCCTATGTTTGTGTTAAATAAGCTTTCATATGTTAGGAAATTGGAAGAATGAATTATTGCGGTTTAGTTAATTTATTATTTATTGAATTAATTTACAGTATTCTGAAGTCCTCTTATCTGTTTAGCAAGACTGTCTTTTCAACTCTTGGTTTTTCTGTCATTTGTTAGACAGATGTTAATTGAGTTATTCATTACCGCTGCTGTGGAGCAGGAGTGCAGCTGTAGGTTTTGTTCTGCATGTCAGTTCTTCTTGTTTCCATATCTAGTTCATTTCTTAATATTAATTTTATTAGTCGTGCTTGTTGGCTACGACCCAGCGGTTAATTTCCACATATTAAGAGACAATATTGATTTCATCCTCTCGCCTGCCTGACTCTTCTTCATTGTAATCTCATCAGTGGCTGTGGTTATCCGAGCATCACTGTGACTACAGTAGTGTTAGGAATTTGAACGAACCCGTAACCCTATGTGTTAAGCACTGGTTCTTCTCCCGCACCAATTGTGCTGCAGACATCAATGATATCTCCAGTCTTCCAGTACAATTTGTGCCTTGTGGATGATTAAACTGGTGGAAAAAATCCCACAGATTACACGACATATATCTGGAGACCAGAATACCACCAGAGACCTGAGCTGCATTCACCGAAAAGCAACACTCAAACATTTGTCTGAAAATGTAAAAATCTATTTATCAGTGTAATGAATTTAAAAATAAAGTCCTATTAAAGCATCATCATAGCAAATGTCAGTTACCAACCGCGTGCCAGGAAACTTTGCTTTTAAACTTTCAGGTAACTCATGGTGTTTGGATGGATGTTTTGATTGTGTTGACAGGGAAAGCTGTTAGTTTGACGTGTGGGTAATGAATACACAGATAATTAAAATTCGTCTGGGCAAAATAATGAAGTTGATTCATCTTGTCTTGTTTGATTAATCTTTAAGAGGAAATAAAAACTGACAGGATTCTGACAACTCTCCCTTCTTAAGGTTGGTTTACGGTATATTTTTTACAAGACAGCTGATTTATGGACTGTATTAACTGACACACAACTGACCTTCACAAACCTGATAAATAGCCATGAAAGAATTCATATTTCATAAATCAGAAGCATGAGGCTTCTCTGGATTTAAAAGTTGCAATGCTCTTACATTAACTGCACGTATTTAACCCATAAACAGCCATTGTTACAGTGTTTGAATAGTTCTTTGTACAGCACGTTTAAAGGTCTGTTTTAGCCTTAAGTTGGAGCAGTGATAAATGAAGTTTTGATGACACAGCAGCATGTGTCAGTGGTGGCGACTGTCACCCTGTTGTACTGCCCAGCGGCAGTCGAAACGCTGGAGCCTGGAATGACGTGAAAGGGCACAGATAGCTCTCCTGACTCCTGCTCTTCATGTGTAAGGTCACGTCTAGCTCATATCTCATGACAGAACTTCATTTAACACGGGCCATGACCCAGCAGTGAAATCCACTCATTAAGACACAATATTGATTTCATTCTTTTTTCTCCACTGCTTGACTCTGCCTCACAACTCACCAATGTGATCTCATTAGATTTTATATGTACAGTGTGGTGCATGATTTGCCATTAATGTAATGATTGCTTAAAACAAATGTTTTTGGAGTTATATAAAATATTGCATTTGTGTCACTTATACAGTAGATTGATTTTTATGTACTGCATTAACAAAATTAATCAAATACGTTTCGTGTCCATCGCATCTATTTAATGCATTGTAACGGTTTTATTCTGTTTTGTGTGATTGTATTTATTATTTTCAAATGTTTAAAAACAGGCCGGAAATTAATATTGCACATACTCACAAACTTAATTAATGTCATACACTACAATATTGACAAGGTTTACTTGTATTTAATACTTCATGAACTTTGATTATAATTAAATTCAGCTGTAGAAAAAATATCAAAAAGATCTTTCTCCAGCCGGGTTCCATCATTTACTGTTGAATGAGAGCCCAGAATTGAACGTATGTGAATAAGCGTAATCTATACAATCTAAATGTATAAAAATGTTAGGGATACTTTACATATACCCGCAAATATGAATGAGCTTACACTGGCTTTATAGCCATACCATTTAAAATACACTGAGGGATCTTTTCTAAAGCATAGAGTTTACTAAGTCATTTCATTGTAATTCATTTTTAATCCACACAGATTCTATAGAACCCAAAGATCAATTCTCAGAGACAAAGTAAACTGGAGTTCTGGATTACTTCTGTGGATTACATTCATTGTGTTGTGTTGTGTTGTGTTGTCATTTATGAAGTTGAGCAGCTTCAGTGTCGCTCTGAATGTTGTGCAGTACAAACGAATCATTTCTTATAAATGAAGCAGCTTATGTTTTACCGTAAGATTCAGTAGTAGTGTAGTGCTGATTGTTTTGTATAGCATGTACTGAATTAGGCTGTTGGTGACCTCTGTGAATTATCATGCATGAAAAGAACAGCTTTGACATTCTGATACTAGCTGCTTGTTTTCCATACAAGTTTGGAGCGACATGTAAGTGAGTAGATGACAGAATGTTCAGTTCATATTAAACAGATTGAAAAGGTTGTTGTGATTGGACTGAATCTGGACACATGAATAGGTCAGTTCTGAGTTACGAGCTTTATAATGTATTCTCACCTCTGCCCTGTATCACAGCTCTTCTAGAACAACAATAACACACAACACACAACATTTGCATATACTGTTGTGACTGATGTCAGGCATTGACCCCAAATAATGGCAACTTTTAATGCAACACTGATATTAGAGATCTGCCACCAGCTGCCTGAGACAGAACAACATGTCGGATGAGGGTACAAAGATAACAATTCACTCTTTTTCCTTCTGTTTTGATGGTCTGCAGTAAATGGCTGTAATATATATATATATGTATATATATATTCATGCGCTGTATATAAGCCATATTATAGACATTTCTAAAGAAATAATTTTTTT
Organism: Botia kubotai; assembly: GCA_036877585.1. NCBI lineage: Eukaryota > Metazoa > Chordata > Actinopteri > Cypriniformes > Botiidae > Botia > Botia kubotai. Next base: position 17,256 of record JAZGTI010009791.1, read on the forward strand.
ATAAAAAAATCTTAAACTAAAAAAACATAAAAATACTCCTAAAATTATAAACAGTTGCTTTTGACTATCATTTCTTTTTTAGGTGAACTGCTTCCTTAGTTCATCACAAATGTTCCTCTTTTTTAATCTAATCCACTTATTTGCATGATAAAAACAAATGTAATTGAAAAACTTCAAAGAATCCATTGTGGATGTAATTATGTAAATGCAAGGGGAATATTTAAATGAGGCCTAAATGTGGATGTACAGAATGACTGTCAAAAAACCTCAAGATTCAGTTCATTTCACTCATTAGTAAAACTGTCTTTCTAAACTGATTCTAAGTAATTAACCCTTAGACAGATAAATGCCAGAAAACAGTCCATGTTCTGAACCCGGATCTCAGATCTCTGCTGTTTATCCAGAAATGGTTGCTCAACTTATGACGAAACACACAGTAAAGTAAGTTCATGCTTCACTGAAACTCTTTTGAATACCCAGCAGGTTGTGAAGCTAAACAGGCTTTGAGAACCGTGTGCTACGTAGATGCTCGTCTTGAAATCTACTGATGTCGTAAAATCTTTGAACTTCCATTTCCCTCAACTGTTTCTTCTAATGAGTGTTCAGCAGCCAAAGTTGAGCGATAAACGCATCCAAACGTATGTGACCCACATTCTGCTGGAAAACCACTAATAACTCAAAAGATGATCATTTAGAAGGCTGTTTCATTATTTATAATTAGTGGTTGCTGGTGAGGAAGCACTTAAACTGACTGCATATGGAATATTTTGACTATAAGGAGGGCATGCTGGTTTCTAAAGTCCAAAACTATAAAAAAAAACATCATCATCACAAACCACCATCATCATCATCATCATCACCACATCCACTATCATCATTATGATCACATTTACCATCATCATCATCATCATCACCACATTCACCATCAACATCATCATTAACACAACCACCATTATCTTAACCATCGTCATCACCACATCCACCATCATCATCACCACATCCACTATCATCATTATGATCACATTTACCATCATCATCATCACCACATTCACCATCAACATCATCGCATCCACTATCATCATCATCACCACATTCACCATCAACATCATCATCACCACATCCACCATCAACATCATCGCATCCACTATCATCA
>JAZGTI010009792.1:0-18407 GCA_036877585.1 Botia kubotai
TTTGCTTTTTTAATCATTTTCTTGTCATTATCCTTTGTTCTTTTATGTCTCCATCACTTTCGAATCTCATCCTATGACAACTATAACTTCCATCAGTACCTTTTATGGATTAGGTCCCTCCCCCCAGCTTGTGGCTTTCCAACCCCCCCCCTTGCCCTTGACTCCTCCCCTCTGGCCCTGCCTGGTGTGTGTCTAATGCTGTGGGGCTGTGGCTGTGTGTGTCTGACCGTTTGCAGGCTATGAGGATTTGGGCCAGGCTTCGGCAGGGAGTGGGGATTTCTGTAAGGGCAGCTATGGCACAGCCGTTGCCGCGGCAGCTGTCGCCGCGGCCGCTGCTTCCGCACAAAACAAGCCCGCCAGCTCCGTCACCGGGCCGGGAGTGGGTGAGTGCAGCCTCGCGCTAAATCCTTCCTTCCTTCTTTCTGAAGCTCTCTCTCCTCGTGGCTCCTAACTTGACTGGTAAAGCTTGCTAAAGCCATGCTGTGCTACTATAGGGCGCCTGGCCTCGGCGAAGCTCCGCCCACTTCATATATGCAATCAAGTGGGCGTGGAAGACGCCTGTGGTTGTCACATCAGGGTAGTTTCTCATGTGACCTTGATGTATAAACCTCAACACCCCAGAAATGTGTTCACTGGTCTCTTCGGATTTATTATTATTCCCCTCTGTCAAACTCTTTACGAATTGCATGTTGCACTTCTTATGATAATGTGTCTGTCGAGTCCCAAATGCGTTTCCTGTGCTGGACATAATGGACAAGATGTTGGCTCCTTTTACTTCTCAAAGTCCACGTAGATGTTTACTCTGAACGTTGTGTCATTTAACTTCCAAATGTACCACAGTGCTTTCAGGTGTAGTTTGTTACCCTGTATAACGCTTTCGATCCTTATTGCATTTATTCAAATGAGAACATAAGCCGTTCAAATGACTCGTCAAATGAATGTATACTTTAAGTGCGTAAACACGGACCAATGCGCTTCTTTCATTCTTCAGTGTAACATCTGTCAACATCACACTCCTGCTGAGAAAGTCTTTCATGCAGCGTCGCATTTTGACTTGTGGTGCCATATTGTCTCATAACACAGTGCGTGTGCTGGAGTCTTAACTGTACACGGTATTTCACAGTCGTTCACAATATCTCGCCGTTGACATCGTTCGTCAGTCACATGCTGTATGTAAGTCCTGTGGTTAAACTGATGGCTCTTGGTACGAGAGGGCAGACTGTAATGATATGGAACAAGCGTGTCTTTATGTATTAAGAGAGATTTCATCGAAATTTACCCCCGTTCTTTGTGTTTTGCTTTATCCACTCGCAGGTGTTTCTGTGACATCCAGCAACACGGGGGTCCCTGACATTTCAGGGTCTGTTTACACAAAGACGCAGGTGAGCATACACGCTAGATTCGTTTATCTCGCATAAATGGTTTGCACATTTCATTTGCGTCCCAACGGTAGTATATACATTTATTGTACACTGCATTTGAGTTTAATTGAACGGTTAAGTAATATCAGCTTCAATGACTTTTCGATGGCAAATACAGACTTGGGAATATACTTAAAACAAGCAGTAGTGTGCTGCCCACTGCTCCGGGTGTCTGTGTGTATTCATGACTTGCAGTGTGTGTTCACTACTCACCAGTGATGGGTTAAACGCAGAGGTCACCTTTTGGGTTTGGGTTACCATATCTGACCAATATGTCACATTTCTGTTTTCAACTTTTTTGCTACGTGCTTGCATTGCGTTGCAGCTAGCTTTAATATGTTTAGCTCCACCCTTTTTTTTAGCTCCCACACTACTGACACTTTATACTTCCCTAATGGTGCAGAAGTTTGCATTTTTTGCGTTTGTAAATGTTAAAGTATACTGATTTTCCCCCCGCAGTCTTTCGAGAAGCAGGGTTTCCACACAGGAACCCCCAGCGCTTCCTTCAGTTTGCCCTCGGCTCTCGGGAGTGGCGGCCCCATCAACCCTCCGCCCGCTGCGGGTTATGCTCCGGCCCCGTACATGCACATCCTGGCCCCCCATCAGCAGCCCCACTCTCAGATGCTCCACCACCATCTGCAGCAGGATGGACAGGTAAGCACACACACCTGTGGACTTGGTGGGTATCACCTGAGGCTTTGTATTCGTATTCATGGCCTGTTATGCTAAATGCTTAAAATACCAATAAGGGGATACCATTTGAGAATTCAGAAAAATTGCTATCCTTACACTGGAATATGAAGGATTGGCTGCCTGTTTCACTTTTAAAAGTGGACTAATAAATAGTGTGTCTCTTCATCTTTCTATATGTGTAATTGCCATCAATGTCTCTTACTACTTATGCTTAGTCCATGTGGTAACTTCTGATTTTGCATATTGACTGTCTGGCTTGCAAGCACTGATATTCTGTTATGAAATGAAAGTTGTTATTTTTTCCCCCCATCTCTTCTTCTGTAGTCTGTCTCTGGACAACGCAGTCAGAATGCCTCCATTCAACAGAAGTCACAGATCAACAAGTCTGGTTATAACAGCTACAACTGGGGAGGCAATTAACATCCCTTCTGCCCCGTCTGGTGTTCCAAAGGCTGGATAAAAGGAATTTTCCCCACCTTCCCAGAGACCTCCCCCTTGGCTCTACGTACGGTGCTACATCTCATCTCTCTGTACAGTCACCCTGCAGTACCACCCTCGTTCCACTGGTGGCGCCGTCATCCGAGAGTTAGCACTGTAGAGCGTCAGCTGAGTGTGCGCATGGGGGAGACATCTTAACGGGAGAGGTTTCACACGAGTGTATGGATAGTTTTCTAGGCCCTCAAGATCTGCGTATTTGAGTATTTGGAGTTTGTATTGTGTTGATAAAACAAGAACTTTCCACTTTATTTCTGGCATATGTAATATAGACCTGTTTTCTAAAAGGACAAGTGTTTAATTACTTTTTCTTTCTATCGGTGGATGAAATGACAAACAGAGGTTTGATAGAGGAAGAGAGTGCAGAATTTTTTTTCATAAACACACTTTTCTGTTTGCTGCTTGCTTTTCAGGGCACATAATCCAAATCTCCTCTGTTCTCTCCTGCAGTGCTTTTTTTACCTAATTTTACTTTGGGGGGGAAAAGGAAACTATCGCTCTAAATCGGCTAATGCAGTTGTGAAGTTTATTTTTTATCAAATATAAATAGCTATATGAAAAAATGTATAGCTGAGCTCTGAATCTGGTGTGCGTGTGCGCGTGTCCGCTGTATGAATGTATACTTGCGCTTTAGGCTTTAGTGTGTATTCCTTTAATGTTTTTGATTGGAGTTGTATTGCACCCTACAGATATTAAGAAGTGCACCATCACTTTAACCCTCACTCTTATTTTTCACTTTTTCTGTCTTTCCCTTCATTGTCTGCCCTCCCTGTTGAAGGGAGACTCGATTAAGGTGTGTTTTGACCTCAGTGTTTTTTCATAAGTGAGAAATCTGTTCTTTTTGTACTGGAGAGGTCAACCCACTTGTACTTTGTGAGGGAGAACATTACCACAGCCAAATGTTGTCATTTCCCCCTGCAGTTATTGTCTCCTTTAAAAAGCGCCACCTTCTGTCCCCAAAACATGTTCTTTTAGTACCTGACTTAGGAAAGTGCTGATGGACAGAATTGTACTGAGTATCTTTTTCTCATGTTTTATTTCCTTGTCAGTGATTTTCTTTTTGTACTGTGCGTTTTAAAAAAATTAAGTGGATAAAATTGTCTTGTACATATATATATATAAAACACAAGTACTGTAGTCTGTTTGTTTGTTTGATGGCTTCTCTTCTCCCCCCTCAAATCCTTACAGACTTGTTAGCATTTTTTTGTTTCATAATGTTTTTTATTTTGTAAAAAAAGTATATAAATATTAAGTAAATAAACAAGAAAAAGACATTTTCATCATTTTTGGATGTGAATGTCTTTTTTAAGAAAACAACGTTTCTGTGTATTTGAACTTTATTCTGATTCTTTGTGTTGACAGTTAAAACTATATAGATATAGATAATATGGAAAGCTTATTAATACTGTAGAGATGCAGCAAGTTGTAATTCTATCGATTACATTTGATTATTGTTGTAAACAATTGGTTTTACACATCAGCTGCATGAGGATTTTAACTATAAATTTTGTGTCGAGCAGCGAAGTTATACAATACCTAAAGGCTACATGGTGGGGTCAACGTTAGTTTAACTTGTTAATGGACATTAAAAAAAATCAGTAGGCAGTTAATTACACTAAAATATGTATTTTAGAAAGTTTCACTACATTTCTGGCAATATAGCGGCACATAATTAAGCATCTAACGTTCGTAAATGTTTTGCCATTTATAATAATGACACAAACATCCTACAAGGTTCTACAGTGGATGATATCAAAAGTAAACGAGCCATAGAGAAACGGCTAAATTAGGTTGTGATGAATGATGATGAATTGGGGCTTGTCACAACACACAGTTGCTAAAAGGTGTCACAAGAGGAACATGTAGGAAACAAGATACTTTTTGAATTGATTTGAGGCATGAAGAAAACAGAGCTTTGGTTTCGTTAGGTTACTCATACCAAAAAAGTAGATTAGCGTCCCATCACCAGACGCCACAAGAAAAGGAATTAGAGACTTTTATTTTGAAATAGTGGCTTTTATTCTGAAAGGCTCTTCCAGAGGCAGGTGGAAAGATCTCTCACATTTCCGGTGTTGTGTCTCTGGTGCAGCTGGGTTTGTTATGGTGCTGTTTAAATACCCATATACAGTCACTGCGACCTTAAATGAGCTTATTTGATCTGTTTCGAGGTTTTTTTGGGGTCCCTGGTGGTCGTTATGGTGGCGATGACCGGAGGTGAGTCTTGCGATAGACAGTCGTTAATATTAACTTAATAAACTCCCTCCAATAACAACCCACTGGCGGGTTAGTTGCATTGTTTATCATTTCATATTTAAAATCTTTATTTTTTTATTAAAAAGCTTCAAAATCTTTTTGAAGTTTTAGATATTGTTAATAAACGTCTCGATGGTAATCCAAAAAGAAGTTTCCATTAAAAGTTATGCACCGTGTGTTTATTTTTAACTTCGTACGTTAAGAAATAACTTACCCCAAGTGTTACGTTTTTTGCCCCAGAGGCAGGGGTAGATCTTAAAGTTGCAGGGACACTTTTAGTTTCACTTGAACGCTCTCCTGTGTCCGCATCACACGTTCAGTTCTGCACTGTTTTCAGGTTTTATGACGATGTAACAATTAAATGGTAGAAATGGTTTTAAAGAATGAGAACCTTTATTCAGAATTTTAACTGATTGTGTCTTTATCCAAATGTGTTTTAATCAGGGGCCCGTTATTTGACGGGATTTTGCGTGATGATGATGATGATGACGATGACGACGACAGTGAATCTCAGCCTGATGACTTTAATAGATCTGATCGGGACCCATTTGATGACGCCTTCAGATTTGGTTTCAGTGTCGGGCCTGGTGGGACGCGCTTTGAGGAGCCTCAAGTGTTTGGAAAGATCTTCAAGGAGATGGAGGAGATCTTTGCTGGTCTAGGTCACTCTGATGAAAGATACCGCTTTGGACTGAGTATGATAATCTGTTACCTCGTAATCTGGTCCTTCGTAGTTTTGTGTAATGCACATCGTATTAAGATAGGAATGTAAAATCATTGTTTAGGAAGTTTGATGACTTTTTACATTTTTTCTTATGATGTGCTGCTGATGTTTTTAAAACGTTTGATGATTTCTGCTGTGCCCCGCCCTAACAGGTATCCCATCCATAGAAGCTCCGCCTCCCCCAGAAGGGGCGGAGAAAGGTAGGGGCAGAGCAGGAAGTGGAAACTCCCTCAGGGATTTTATGTTGAAGTCTCCTGAGAGTTTACCCCACAGCCCACCCCTCCATCCCCCCTCTGAGGCACCAGAGGACCAGGACTCCTCAACTCCACAGGGTCCCAGTGAGCCCTTCCCTCGCTCTCGCTGGAGACCCTTCTCAAAGGTGACACTGATTTCTTTAAATCTGAGATTTAATTCTGAGATCTTTAAATCTTTTCACAATCTTTTCACACTGACCTGTTTTTTTTTTTAAGTTTCATGAACTGTGGAGAGATGATGCGTTAAGACCGAAGAAGGAAGAAAAAAAAGAGGATGGGGGTAAAAATGTCTCCGATTTTGAAGTGTTTAATCTGATATAAATACAGTTATTGGAAAAACATGGCACGGAAAACTAAAAGATTTAATTTGTTGTCATTCCTGCCTCTGTAGTTTATTCTTCAGTTTACTTTTTGTCTCTGGTTTCTGTCCGTAGATCTCGACTCACAGGTGTCGTCAGGTGGCCTGGATCAGATTTTGACTCCAGCACCTTCACAGCCAAAGACGAGGTCATTTTTTAAATCCGTCATGGTCAGCAAGGTCGTCCGACCAGATGGAGTGAGTGATCGTGTTTAATAATTTTCTCCTGAACAAAATCGCTACGACTCACAAAATTTAAATATTTCTGATTACAAACATCTTCACATTGTGTTTTAAAGTTCAGTGAATGCCACACATCTTAGTTCTGTGGTGTCAAAAGTTACAGTAACAGAGATTTCATGTATCTCTGCGTGTGTGTTTGTAGACTGTTGAAGAAAGACGAACAGTCAGAGACAGTGAAGGGAATGAGGAGACCACAGTGAACATCTCAGGAGGTCCAGGTTCTGAAGATCAAGCTGATCTCCTGCCAGGTGACTGATGCTGACAGGATCAAGCACTATTTAAACGTGTATCACTTGTCATTTTGATTTCTATAAACGTTTACCAAACTTTTTTTTTGTCTCTTTTAGGTGGTTCTAGACCCTCTTCTGATTTGCAGGATGAATTCTCACTGTTTTCGAAGTTCTTTGGAGGCTTTAGGAAACACAAATAAGGGACAATATATTTTCATCCTTGCCTCTCAACCCCTCTAACTGCAAGATACAATAATAATCTTGAACCCGTGGTTCCACAACCATTACTGTGTGTTTGTGTGTGAATATATATCAACACTCTGTGTCAGCTGTCAGTTGTCAACTTGTGTCACAATGTTTTGAAGCTTTGAAAGGCTGTGAACACAGATCAGGCTACAGTATGAAAGTGTAGTGTATTTATGATGGATTGTATTTTTTTTGTGCTTTCACTGAGTGAAATAAAAGATTTTCTTTACTTGAACGAGACTCTGGTTTACATGCATATCTGTAAGTATGTGTAAGTCAGGAAGTTGTTCTCAAACATTTCTTATTCCCTCGTTAAAATGTTGTTTTACAGTTGTAATCTAAGCTCTGATAAACGTGACTGGTACTGTGTACATTTTAGGACATCCTTAGACCTCAGTCACACAATGAAAAGGCATCATGCCTCAGACTAGAAGGCTTCAGATGTCAGGTCTCGTACAATTAGGCATCGGGAAACGGACTCAGATTAAAAGGCATCAGACAAAAATACATCAGGCGAAACGGACTCAGATTAAAAGGCATCAGACAAAAATACATCAGGCGAAACGGACTCAGATTAAAAGGCATCAGACAAAAAGACATCAGGCGAAACGGACTCAGGTGGAGTGTGACGTGTCGCGCTGCCCCGCCCCATGTAACGTCACACGCACGCGGTTCAGAACAAGCACATCAAAGCGGCGCGGAACGCGTGAGGACGGCAGAAGCAGGTAAGTCGCTCTCGATGTATTTTATCTTAATATAGTTTTAATTAAACACTACACGAATTAAACTGTATAAAGAGCAGAACATGCATCTCACGAGCAGTGTGCACACTCGTGTTCCCATCATGCACTGAATTATCCAGTAAGGACACTGTTGTCTGTACCGTAACAGTTTTATTGAGGAAATGACACAGACCGTACGGCAGTGAAACAGTGAAACAGGCAGTTCTTCACGGATCTAGTGACTATATTTATGAAACGTATACATATATTACTGGAAGGATATAAATTCACGCGTACACACGATCACAATATTGTTTTTAAGAAATGCTCTTTTTCGACAAGCACGTCTCTCGAGAAAGAAACACACATGACATTTTTGTACATTGGAAACGCACAAGCAATCCTTCACCCTCAGCGACCACTTGAAGTCATAAAAACACAACAGACTGCTTGTCCAGATCAAACATGTTCACATTTCATCATTTCAATGTTGACAAAGTCAGCTAAGGAACAAAAAACACAGACTAAACTCAGATCTTCATTTGTCTACAGCAAGCTTGCGTGCGCTGCATTTACACACCTAAAAATACGATACGTGTGTTTGCTGACTGACCTTTTTTAAATATTTAAACCGAGTACACAATAATAATCTTTGACCTCATTTACATCTGTTGAATATCTCCGGCACAACAAACTTATTCCAAACCGTTTATCAAAAGACGAGAAAATGCTTTGTATAAATAAATATGAGTACTACAATGTCTGTACAGTATTGTTAAATGTAAAAGTGTTTCTCTTTTTATTTGATTTGTTAAAAAACCTTCACTAGCACCTTGTTGCTTTAATGCTCTGTAGACGCGACCGAACGAATCTCAGTCGACTCCGTAACACGAACAACAGCGAATCAGTACAAACCGAATCAGAACATCAAATCAGATGCAATCTGACCTTGTGTGAATTCAGTGTAAAAGACGGAGGAGTTGGACGGGGGTGTGACTGGAAACAACACAAAATAAACGTTCATGTTTGTGTAATTTGGAAGACGGTTCGGGTACGATTGTTTTATCGTTACGTCAAATTGTTTCGCAAATCTTAAACTCCCCTCACCGGACGTTTAGTTTCACAGTCTCAGGGTTTATCCGTTCTGTGCGCACTGATGAAAGCCATGCCGTGCGTGCGGAAGTGCGTGTTGAGGTCCGATGCTTTGTCGAACCGTCGACCGCACACCCTGCAGCAGACCCCTCCCTCCCCCTCCTCACCCGCTTTGGGCGAGGAAGGCGAGTCGTCCTGCGGCGACGTGCTGGCCGATGCGGCTCCGCCGCGACTGTCGTGCTGACCTTGACGTAAGCGGTGCGTGATGAATTTGTGGCGGCTGAGGGAACCGGCCGAGGCGAAGCATGCGCCGCACTGCAGGCACTGCTTAGGCGCGTTTTCCGGGTCGCAGTGGACGGGAATGTGGCGCTGAAATTCCTCCCAGTCCTGCGTGCTGAAGCCGCAGGGCATGCAGCGGAACGTGCCGTCGTCCTCCTCCTGCTGCTGCTGCTCCGCAGGTCGGTTCTCAGACGCTCGAGTTCTTTTGGCCGGACCGCAGTCCTCGCCTGCCATGTCATCTGTATCAGCCCCGCCTCCTCCTGGTGGGGCTCCGCCCTCATTGTCAAGCTCAGATGAACTGCCCGCTGCCTCACCCGGAACCGAGCGCTTCCTGGTGTTCGGAGTGCTCTGAGAAGAGAAATGTTGGTTAATACACGAATTATAAAATAGGTTTGAAATCCTGAAGGAGGTACAAACTGACCTGTCTGTCTGCTGGCAGTCGGGTTCGGATGCCGTGTCTGACCCGGATGTGCTTCTCCAAAATCAGACGGCTGCTGAAGGTTCGCTTTCCCTCCGAGCAGTGCCTGAGAAATGAAGCACATTCAGCGTGTATGAGAAAACAAGCGTCAGTCTTCTGGACGGTGAACAGAAGTTCAGCTCTTCAGTTTTGTTGCTGCATATGCGTCACTTACGGGCAGTTAAAGACTCGCTTCACACCTTCGTGAATGACGCGGACGTGCCGCCGCAGACTGTTGGCTGAGCTGAACGAACGCTCGCACAGTTTGCAGGGAAAGTTCTTTATCAACTGAAGAAAGAAGCAAAAACGAGGAAATAAGATCCAGTTACACCTTTGCTCAAAACCATCTACAAATAATAAAATATGATATTATGAATTATTATTAAGTTGTAAAATGTTATAATATAAAGTAAGTTGTAAGATATTGAGTGCTAACCTTGCCGTGTTGTGTCTTCACGTGCTCAATGTAATCATCTTTATCTGCGAAGCGTTTCCTGCAGTCCCTACACCTCCACTCCACACCCTCACTCTCTGGAGAACTAGGCTGCTCTTCTTCGTCATTCTCCTCATTCTCCTCCTCTTCCTCTTGCCTTTCTTTTCCTTCCTGCTCCTTCTCCTCCTCCTCCCCCCCTTCCTCCTCCTCTTCCTCTCCCTGCCCCTGGCTCAGTTCACTGGAAGTGTTCTCCGTCGATTTGGGTTTAGAGGTGGAGTTGCTGACAGGGGCGGAGTCAGGAGGCGAGGTGGTGGGCGGGGTCTCCGCTTTGACTGACAGGCCTCTGTGAACAGTCTAATAGACAATATTGGTATGCATGTTAATATATGTAGTTAAAGGGCAGCATGAATTTGAGTTACTGATAGAGATTGAGGCGGTTCTTGTACTTGGTACGAGCCTTGGACAAGGTGACAAAGAGGTCACTTTGAAAAGGTCATACCAACATTTTACTGTTTGCCCTTATCGACACCACATTCTCTGGGGTAACTGCAAAGAATGGGCAACACAAAGGGCAAAATATACGATTTATATAATATTTTCTTAATGTGGATGACCAGTTTAAATTCTGAACAGCTGCTGTAAGAACAAACTACAAACGCTGCATCATCCACAGTATCCAGACATGTGATATAGTAGCAGATCTTCTCTCTGTTTACAGATTTCCCATAAAAATCAGACCCGACAGCTCAAACTATAAAACATTATTATAAATTCTCTGTTGCGAATTGGAATAAGGTAAGAAGATCGTGTTGAAAACGAATCTGCAATGTACTTACTTGAAAAATGGTTCCAACTTAAATGAACTTTAATGAAACTGTTATTCACAAATGCATTTTAACGACAGATTTTACCTTCATGTGTTCCATCATGGAACCTTTCTGGGCGTAGAGTTTGGTGCAGTCGGGACACTTGAACACGTGCACCTTTTGTTTCGCCAGGTGAGTGTCAAAATGCATATAGAGCAAAGGCTTCTGGGTAAACACAGTGTCACACATGACACACTTGTAGATCATCCTGTGGATGGAGAGGATGGCAGTTAATGTAGTTCTTTCAAATTAAAAATCCAAGACACAAACTCAAGCTTTGTGATTGGTCAACCTACTTGGCCTGCGCGGCTGTGAGGGTGGGGTGCTGGGAAGTGATGTGCCCCTGGGCGCTCTGGGCAGATTTGAAGGCCATGGGGCAATTGGGGCACTTGTGAAAGACCTCACAATGTGCCGTCTGGATGTGGGACTTGATGGAGTTCAGACCTCCAAACACAACCTGACAACTGGAACATCTGGATAAAACGATTTACAAAAGTTTATAAGCAAGACCTTTACAGTTCCCGCAGGAAATCTCACCGTTTATCTCTGTTAAATAGAGCTGCACGGTTTCCTTTTGACGGTTGCGTTAAAAACCAGAATGTTATAAGAATGTTTGAGGAACCTGTAGCCGATGCGTCTGGCGAAGTGCAGACAGGATTCTTCCAGGTGGGTCTGAAAGGAGTTCTGACGGGCAGTACCGCCACACTCCGGACAAACGTGAGGCGCGCGATGCTTATGAATGCGCTGGTGGGCCGACACACTGCACCAGTTAGGCAGCATCATGGGGGGTGAGCAAAGCATGCACGTCTGAAAGAGAGAGAGATAACAGAAATGACAAAGCAAACGACTTCTAGCGGATTTTAACTGCCTTTTATGAATGAGGGACAATATCTGTAATATAAGCGAAACAGATTTCTATGCATTAATAAAATCTTATTTAGACATCTGCACTCAGTGTAAAAGTTTACGTCAAAAAAGAGGTTTTATGAACAACTTACACAGCAATTTATTTTGGTTTTGTTTTAAATAATGTCAGCATAGAAACGTTTTCTAGATGAGGAATGGTTTGGGAACCGGGAACGAAGTGAACAAAGAAATGAATTAGCATCGTGTTGCCCCTTATTTTTCAACAGAAGTGTATGAAATCATAGCTAGACTTTTATTAAATGTATGCGTAACACACTGACGGTTCTGTGACTTACAGAGTTGGGAGTCGCTCTGATTTGTTGAAAATGAGCCACTAATTCCATCGTGCTTGAAAACTGGGCTTGACATTCAGGACATTTGAAGTTGTTGTACTGCAGGGCCTCGACCTTCTTACAGGGCAGAGGCATCAGGGCCTGGGGACTCTGGGTCCCGCGGCGTGCAGGGCTGGGCTGGGCTGAAGCCGTGCCTGGAGAGGGGGAGTCCTTGAGTGGAGTCGAAGTGGCCGGTACAGAGTTTGTTACTGTCAGAGTGCTGGAGGTCGACAGAGGCGGAGAAGAGAGTGAGGGAGAGAGCACACCTAGTGGAAAAAGATTAAATATTCCATTAACACTGCTGGTTACAATTCAGTACAGCTATGAAAAACAAATTGGAAGCACCATTAGATACAAAAAAAGGGATAACTAACCAATAGGAGTCGTGTCTTGCTGGCCAATCATCTGCTCCACTGTAACAGGTCTCATCACCAGATGCGAGCACTGCATGACCAGGCCTCTTTCCTTGTGCTCGCGAGCGTGCAGCAGCAGACTGCATTTGTTGAAGAACGCCAGGCGCTTGGCGCAATGATTACACGTCACTTCTATTCTCAGAGAGCGCCGGTCGTAGTGTCGGGCCAGGCTGCGCTCCAGAGCGAAAGCGTCGCCGCATTCCAGGCAGCGGTAGCCAGCGGTGGGCATCGGAAGACCCCACTCAGGGGGCGGCGGAGTGGAAAGGTCCGGGCGGTAACTGGGAAGCAGGTTCTTGCTGTTGAGGATCTTGTTGAAAGCTTCGACCAGACTAGACTGACTGCGGGATATAACAGCACCAGTGCTGTTGACGATGGAGGCCGGCTTACAGGGTACATGAATGTTAGCGGTACCTCCGTTAGTGGTTTTAGCAACCATAGGACGGGCACTGATTCCACCAACAGCTGGTGTGACCGGCAGATTGGTGGCTTTCGTGATGCTAACTGCTGTAGCCGAGACTTTTGTTTTGTCGGATTGCACGGCCATTTTGTTTTGGGCTTTGCTGGCTGCAGCTAGCATGGCACTACTGGCCTCCAGAACAGATACTGGCAGAGCGGAGCATTTTACAACTTGACCGGCAGCGCTGTCGTTTTTTCTGGCTCCTTTGCCCGAGACGGCTCGACTTCCTGTTTGGGCTTTTATCGCGTCTGCGCTTTTTCCTGCATTGGCAGCACCTCCCTTGCCTGCCACTCTGGTGACTGTGCGAGTGATCCCTCCCGTTGATGTTTTGATGGTCTTAATACGCACTTTGAGAGGTCTGGAGGCGACGTTTCCACCTGCTACAGCTTTGCTGCCACTGCTGGGAGACAGTTTGGGATCTTCAGGAAGGGACTGTGCAGTGTGGACCTCTCTGTCTACCTCCATTTTCTCTTCATCCTTTTTCCCGCTGTCTTTACCATCCATGTTATTCACATCATGTCCATTTTCGGTCAACCCTTTATCTACCTCCATCTCCTCCTCTTCCTCTTTGGGTTCTTGAAGAGCACCAGATGGCGATGAAGCCACTGCTGGGCTGCAAGACCTTTTGGTAACTGCTGGTGTTGGCATGGAGGACTTGGGGATCTCAGGCTCTGGGCTCTCCGGTGAGTCTCGTTCTTCAATGACATGCTCTGGATTTCGTTCTTCTTGGGGTAAACTCTTCCCAGTTTCCGTCTGTACAGGTGCGGAAAGCCAGTTCTGTTGAGCCCGGGGTGAGGCAGGTGACGCCAGGGGGATGTCACCTGGTTTGGGGTAAGCGCTGGAGGAAATGGACGTTGAGGAGGGGAGAGATGGAGACGGTGAACTTTCGGGTGGCGACCTCAGCCTGCGAGACAGCTTTGGAGGGATGGGAGAGCCTGGACTTTCGTGGATGACCAGAGATCCTCCAGAATCTGGGTCTGAATCCTCGTCATCCGAATCTACACGTCTAAACGCTGATGACCCAAGACGTGGAGTACCGTTAAATGGTTCCGTAAGAGATGTGGCCAGAGGTGATGAGGCCACAGCCCCAGAAACCCGGGAACCGACTGAAGGAGAGGAGGATGAGGGTGATGAAGATGAAGCTGTGGAGGGAGTAGAAAGAAGTGGTTTAGGTGGAGGAAAGAATGGAGACGCTGCCCCACCAGGAACAGCTGGAGCTTTCGCCTTGTCCACAGCTTCTAGGTTCATCTCCTGCTGCATGTGTTGCTGCTGCAGAAGTTGCATCTTTCGAGCTCTTCCAACTGAGTCTCCAGCACCCTGTGCCATCAAGGGCTTCAGCTTATTGAAGATGTTGCTGCTCTGTTTAGAGCTGCTTGAAGGTCCATGAACAGGCCCTGTGGTCTCAGGAATCACCTTTGAGCTGCATACGGGCCACTGCTCTCCATTAGCCTGACACCGGGCCTGAGACAGATGTACTGACCCACTTGATGACACAAATCCATTATGGCTGAGCGGTTCTGGTATCGAGCCGTCACCACCATCGAAAGGCTCCGGACGAACCCGGTTCTTCACAATCACACTAACAATGGAAGGATCGCTCTGAGAATCCGTGGATGGGCTCGGAGATCTGATGGCTGAACTTTCCCCGACCGAACCATCACCGGACTTTATGAGTGACCCTCCGCCTGCTCCCTGATGCCCCTCCACCTCATCCGGGGCAGACTGGATAGCCTCCTTCGCATCAATGTCTGGAATATCAAACGCTGCCAACAGGTCATCGAAATCGGGGGTTTTCATGTCCCCCATGCCGGGACAGTGGACTCAATCCTAAAACAAATAAAAAGAAAAGCTCAGCTTAAAAGCCGGACATATTAAAGAACTTTAAAAAAGCTAAACCTTTATATCACAGCCATAGACTGATCTATTACATTCTATACAGCAGTTGTTATTATAAAGCAATATTAAAACTGCAATTATAACCTTGTTATTAAAATAAACAAAAACCTTTTATTATCGAGCAAGTATGTAACAGACCAGTGTCCAAAACAATCTTCTTACACTGAATTGCAATGGTAAGTTTAAATAATGATGTATCTTAATGATTTTTTTTAGTAACCTGAAGTTTTATGTTTCAAACAGAGATGGCGACAGATTATAAAGTTATGAATTGTAGCTTTGAATGGGACATGCGTTGAATGTGTTAGGACAAAATGTAGATATACCCCCGAGACATTTATGGTCCGTTTTAACTTAATGTGCATATCAGCATAAACATATTCATGTACAGACGTAATAAAATCAAAATATCCCAAAACTGTCATAAACCAAAAGACATCAAACTCAAATTTTTAATATTGAATTTAATTTTGATTTAATGATATATAATGCATGTCACATACGACTGCATAGTATCTCGCAACATGTCATTTTCATGCATAAGGACATTTCTGTACCAAATTATTTTTGGGACGGGCTACTCGTGCAGTGAAGTGTTCAGAATGGCATCTATTGAATGAATCAGTATTTTCATACATCTTAAGAATAAATGTGCATCAGCTCAATGGAAACGACAACAACATACAGAATAAACACGCAACACGATTCACGTCGTACAGTCGCAGGCGACACGGACGGCTTTTGTTAGCTTTAGCCACGTACAGGCTCAGCATCAACTTACTGAATCCCAATTCACCGCCATGATTACAACACCCCAACAACAACAACACGCCTTTAAAGACACGTTCATGACAACACAACGACCTTACACCCATATACTATTCAATAAAACCTATTTTACGGGTAACAGTGAGTCAAAGACTGTTTAGCACGCTGCTAAACCAGCGGCTATATGCACGAATCAAAACAAACCCTTACAGATGAAAGCACATATTACACAATGAAATAAATAACGACTGACACCCACATGGAGACATTCCGGAAACTCATAAACACACGTTATTAAGTGGGATCGGATGTATATTTGATAAACACAAACGCCGGAGAAGGGCTAAAGCTGCAGCTGACCTGGCTAACTACAACTAGCGAGAGAAATAAAACACCAGCATGAGGATCGCACGCTTTCTGTCACATGCAGTCTTTTAAATGTGTGTTTGACTGGTAAATGCACAGCTAGTGTGGAGATCAATACACCGATGAGACGTGTTTTAGGGTTGTTCTCTGATGACGGCGGGGTCCGTGTTGCCCCGTCGCGAGGGTCATTTCAGCGCAGGCCACTGCATGTGTACGCCAGCATTTACCTGCTTATATTTCTACGCTCACACGGACTTGATACGATACCTTTGCGATCGTGCATGTGTATATACACGTGTGTTATTTCTCGCGTCGTGTATGTTCATGCACGGGCGGTTGTTCCGTTTACCTGTGTATTTATCCGAGATCCCGACTCTCCTCGCTCGAGTTGAAGCGTCTCACTTCCCGTCATCGGTCGAGTACGGGCAGGTCCGCACAGATAACAACGATCATAATAAACGGGAAAGTAACGTATCTTGTTCTTTGGTTACAGTGTGACTTTTGAATGCATGGATCTGGGAATATATCACGTTTTCTATTTCATTCAAGAAAAATGTCAAACACGGTTACACCATTTTCTAGAGGTGTTGTTTTTGCACATGTATATCCTTCCAGGATCTCATTGAGATTTGGTTTAGGCCTCGATTAGAGGGACAGAAAGCAGGAATGACACAGACGCGTTGTGTGCATTGCAGTGAATCGTGTTAAAGCGACAAATAAACTATCGCACGTGTAAATATAGTCACGTTCGTTGTTGTCCTCGTATAACAATCACAGCGTAGGCTGCAGAACATCACAAAGCGTTTGCAATTACCCGTATATAATATTCACAATAATATTAGCCTACCGTTACACGCATCGCATTGTAATGTGGGCTTGTTTGTTTTATTGTGCTTATCTTATTGTTGTCCAATCTATTTATTAAATCCTTTATCGTATATCTGACTGATTATTTAGTTGCCAGGGGAAATGGTTTAAAAAAAGCTTTTCATAACATACTGGGATGCATCAGATACCCAGTAAAACAGGGAATATGAAATTCCAGGACTCCAGGAACCAATATGAAACTAGCAACCATGAAACAGCTCGTCTCAACGGATGGTTATAGACTAGAGTTTACTGCCATCTACAGGTCATTGGCGAGACGCACAACCATGACATGGGACATACATATATAAATGAAGACACGAGTTTGCATGTTCTCCCTGTGTCAGCTCCAGTTTCTTTCCACAGTTTAAAGACAGATGCTGATTCCCCCTTCCCCTTGTGTGTAGATCAACCGTGTCCTGCCATGAATATAGCCTTAGATGCTACAGTGCACGAACAATAAATCATAAATTCATCTATAAAAACATTTAAAATGTAATGTCTCCTTGCTGTGAACTTAACTACAAGAAATACACCATCAAAAGCTATTTATCAAAAGTCAAACCATAGCAGCGAGTAATTATCATGAAATCCACTGGTGCTCTGTGTCATACAAGAAGAAAAATCAAGACATTGTAAATGGTACAAAGGTAAAAGGTTTTATTATACACGGCACAAATGCATTCTGGTTAGAAACGCCGTCATCAGGGTGTGGGTACAGCAAACACAAAAGATACAAAAAAGAGCATGTAACAGAAACATAATACAGACAGACCTGAATCAGAGGTTACATAAATACATGAACGTGCATATTTCACAGATTTATTTACAGGAAAGATCCTCAATAAGTCTCGGGTATCTAGTGGCTTTGAATGAATAAACCAGGAACACAATGTTAGCATTGTTTTGAGGCCATTTGGAACTGTGGGGCTCGTTTCTAAAATGTCGCATAGAAACTAGTCTTAATTTCGATCGTCCTACAGGTCATTTCTCAAATCCTTTACTTCAGAAAAGCCAGCAGATTTTAGCATATACACAAATCTGCGCATACACACGTTACCTAAATGAGGAGTGGGGTGGTGTAGCAGTGGTCAAAGATCTGTGGTGGTAACTAAAACATTTTAGGAGACGTGGCTTTTGGGAATCGTTCTGAACGGAAAGTGAGATCAAAGCAGGTAAGCAAATGAATACAGCTGTACAAAGTTCTCGAAGTTACACAAATGTACCAACAGATTGCAGTATAGAACTGAAGACAACCGATAGGGTGTGGTCTACAACCACCTTAGTTAATTAGCGTCATACTGGGTCAGATTGTGTTCGTCGGATTCGGAGTGAAGATTGTTCTTGGTGGTTGTTATAATTTGTGCCTATTGTGTGCGTTATTGACAAGTAAGGAATCTCAGTGTTAGTGCTTGAATCATTATGATCATTTAGCCTCTAAGTGTTATAGTTACATTCCTAATACTATGTAAATAACTCGGCAGCCTCATTGCCGCAATATCGTCAATTGTGATATCATTTAAGCTTATTGAAACTATTGCGGAAGTAATTTCTAGTATGTTGTTTGCATCTGCTATATTTCAGCAGCTTTATAGTACTTGATTTGTGAGTTAATTGGGGATTGCAGTGTTTATAT
>JAZGTI010009793.1:0-18407 GCA_036877585.1 Botia kubotai
CTAATTCTGAGAAAAGCTCTAGCATCATGTGTTTGTAGATGCCACTTTTAGAGTACATTTATCCAACAGTAGACTTGATATTTTTAACTCTTACATAGGCATTCAAATACTTTATGCATTAGATGCATTACAGTAGCTCACAATTATTACAATTACATTGAACGGTTGGGCAAACAGCACATTTTTAGCTGTCATATTTGTTCTAAGCAATGTCACATTGGGGTTCACAATTTTAGTACTGGATGTCTAATTCGGTGAAATGAGATAATTGGTCTGAATGTTTATGCAAGTTGTTTTCTAGGGCACCGCAGCATACTGTATGTTCTTATCTCCCTTATTGGAGTCTTCAGTAAGAAAAACGCAAGGAAGAGAAAACATCTAGTGAACAGTTGGTTGTGTAACAGCAGTGTCAGTGATGCACGGGCCTATAAATACAGTCTGGCAGCAGTGTTGCATCGTGGGCCAGTGTTTTCCCTCAGCCCACTCAGCTTTGTTTATTCCCAGCCGCCTGGCTTTCTATGCCTCTGCACTGCTTTGATATTGGCAATGAAATCAGGAAACACAATGCACATCGTTTCTCTCCACGGACTCTGCCATGGACACAAAGCGATGTGCCGTTTCCTGTACAGGAAAACAGGTGACTGATTTGATAGGCAGCGTTCCTGTAGCTTAGCTGGTACAGTATGCAACACTGAGGTTGATGGTTCGAATCCCAGAAAATGTATATCGTTTTGAACAAAGCTCTTAATGTGATGATTGTTTTGATTGGCAGATGTCAGGTCAAAATACTGAAACAGGCCATTTAAATTATATGTAAGGAAAGGCAGATGTAATTTATGGTACAGTAAGTTTAAACAGTGTCAGATAGTATTTACACTCCAGTGCAACTATTTGCATTTTGTCTAGTATCAAACCTTGTCATGATATCATATACCTTGTCAAGGTATCATATACATATCAAATGTATATTACAAATAATTGATGTATATTTCATTTGAACAGCAAGAGGCGTTTATTTCACAACTTGTCAGTGACAAGTATGACATCTGATTCCACGTCTCAGCTAAAATGTTTCAGGGTTTTGGCACAACCTGGCAGGAACAGTTCAGGCTCTGGTCATCTGTGCAAACATTGTCCTCTTCGGGGCAATTCTCTGACACAAGCTCTAAATTGCTTATTTTTACCAAACTATTGCAATAGGTGTGCAAATAGTCAAACAGTCCAGTGCTCTTTTCTGTACACCCAGTGCAAACACAATGCAAACCATTGTGAATAACAAAAGTTACCGCCATCGCATCCATCGTACAAGATGATGCAATGATTAATTTAGGTAGTCCTGCTATAGCTGCTCTGTCCAGTGAATCATTTTACTCAATTGCCTAGAGCTAGAGCTGTAGCCTGCGACACCTCCACTGTCATGTGTGCTTAATGTCATCCACAGCAATGGATTCAGCACACCTCAGCCAATACAACCAATCCAATTTACTCCCAACCTACTTGCTAAGGTTTCGCCTGGAGTCGTCAAAGGGAAAGATGCAAATGATAAACACATATAACATTGAGGAAAAGACAGTCGGAGTTGGGGTTTATCTAAATTGTTAGATAATGCATTTGAATGAGTTTCATGTATCTAGCTTATCCGGCGAATTCCGCAATGCATTTTCTAAGCTTATAATGAAACAATATATCACCTCCTCTACCCACGTTCCTCAGCCTGGATGAGGGCTTGCTAACACTTCAGCTTTCATCTTCTAGACGTGGGAGATATTATTCATAAAGTGTAAAAATCAACTCAGAAATCAACAGCTGATAAAAAGCAGCTTTTTACTCGCAAGCCCATCGAGAGGAGAACAGAAATGGAACATCATCAGAACACTCCATATCGCCACAGTTTCAGAAAAAAACAGCTATTTATTAAAGCTTCAATAAAACAAACACATTATCGGTCAGTAGGTAAAGCTTAAGTACTCCAGATTTCTCAGATTTAATGGATTTTGCATTGTTTTTGTTGGAGGGATGTGGGGTGGAGATGATGTTTTTAAATAACAAATAATGGGGAAATTGATTGGATTGAGAGATAGCCTGGGTTATTACTGTTATAAAGATTTTTTTATAACAGATCAAATTTGATACTTTTCAAAAGGAATGTGCTTGTGATGAAATTTAATGAAATACGCTGTAGTGAGTAGTAACATGCCATTGTTAGGTTAATGATCTGTTTTATCTGATGTAACCCAATTAATGACTTTTGTTGGTATAACTTACTGTATTTACTGGTAGGTTTATTCAGAAATATTAGGAAAAATATTGGCATGGAATTATTTTATTGAGCTTTTGTGTAGTTTTGAAGCTTAGAAATATATTAATATAATATATTATAGGATATGATTTTATCCAATATATTATGACATATACAGTATGTAATGAACTTTGAACCAGCGACTGTATCTACTAGTAAAACCATATTGGCTCCTGCACACAGGTGGAGGCTCAGGAGACGCCCCTGCTAGTTGAATAAAGCTCCTTTCATTAACGCTGCGGCCATGTTTATTTAACCTTTTGCCACCAGAGTGTCCTGTGATGATGAGGTGGTGTAATCACAGAGCCTAGCTGTGAGTTATAGCTTACAGCACAGAACCTAAAACAGATGCTCTTTGATGCACTTGATTTCTCAAGTTTACAAGCCCTGTAAAGGACTGCGATAAGTGATCCTGTATTTACATAGGATCGCTGAACTGTGATTGGAAAGAGTGTAGGAAACCCACAGGTAGGCAATTTATCACCGACATAGAAGTTAATGCTCTGTGGTCACACCGGGGTGTAAATGCTGGCCTATGAAGCATAAGATGGTAATGATAATACTAAAATTAAATACATTTCTGTAGTCAATGAAGGAATTACTGTCATTATTAAAGGCGCATAGCAAATACCACCATGTTTTGGTTATATTTATGGCCCATTAGTGGTGTGTGATATATTGCTTGTACTCAGAGGCATCAGGGCGGGATAATGGAGGACATGAGTTACAGGGGCCCTTGCTGGGAGCCTGAGAGTTGGGCCCCCTAAGGTTGATCATCTGCCCACCTAAACCTGACATAATGAATTTTCGCTAAACAGTAAAAGCGTATAATGATATTACAGAAATAGAGCGGCGCTCTTGAGTGTTGTATGGCCTTGCTGATGGCACAATTTACCTCACCTGGGACTGAGAGCTAATTTATATAACGTGATACAATTACATAGCTCTAAATAGACTTCATAGAATGTAATTAAAAATTTATTCCTGCATGTTTTAATCCTCTTGTTCTTTCTAATCTATACAATGAAGGAAGCCCAGTAGCCCATGTTTGAAATGTGATCAAGATTATTTTAACAGAAAGTCTACAATACATACAGCTCCCCCATTAAACACACCAGAGATGTAATGTAATGTCAATGTAACTTTAAACAGCTGCAAAGCTCTTACCTCACTACTGAAAAATGTTGTGAAGCTTCACTATTGCTCAATACACATACTCTGATATACACCATTGAGTCTATGCTGAAATGTATTTGTGCTTTGATGCTACATGTAGTATCCCGAAGACTGTAAACTTCAGCTTCCTTGGAGCATGTTTACAGCTTAAGGATTTCCACATGTTTCTCTTCCTTAAGTTCAGGAGCCAGTCCAGACAATGTCTTTATGTCTGTTTTGTGTCTTATAGTTGTGTATATTTAATTTAATTATTTATTTTGAAGAATCTGTTTTCCCTGGAAACGATTAAGCGATTGTTTTCTAGTTTTCACTTCCTGCGTTGTTGATACGTATTCCACATCAGGCTCATTTGTGCCCTGGGATTGAAACCAGAAGCTTAATCACAGGCATCAACAGAGCTGCTGTTCTCCTGGCCGGCCTTTGTAGAATAAGAGGATTTGTGTTGCAGTTTAGCTCTGGATGATAGAGATTGTTTATGGGGACGGAGAGACCTCCATAATCCCATTAAAAACAAACTACGGGGAGGATCTCGGCTCTATTCACTGTGTTTATTGAGGTTGTTTGTGCACTGATCTCGGATCAGTCACATCATCTGTTGTGTAATGAGAAGTAAACAGGTTGCAGGTAGAAGTTGGTCTCAGTTCAGTGTTGTGTGCTGTGGTAGTGCCTTTGAATTCTGTAGACTAATATCTGTTGTCATAACATATTAAACTGATTGTGTGGGAATTTTTGCACAGTAATGCACATATGGGCTTCTTTGAAAAAGCACACTGTCTTTTTGGGTGTGGGGCATGAATGAAGCAAAATCTGATCTCAGGTAGATTTGTATTTCAAAGCTTTGAAATAGTGTTTGCTGGAAGAGGCATGTAGAGGGCTTGTGGAGAACCAAATAAGAAAACCAGCATCTCCCAAAGGGCATATCACACCAGTCTGTCATTTTCTAAAACTATATTGAAGTAATACATCAGGTTTATGCATGTCTGTAACATATTCACACACACATATAGAAACGCGTATAAAGGTGTGTTATTGATTTGAAAACGTGTGACCCTTTTTGACATTTTGAGGTCATCTGTTGATTTCGGATATGCTGTAATCCATAACACCCAAGGCAACGATAACATGAAACACAACACATCGCCACTCCCTAAAAATCCATTTCCTATTATCTTACCCACAACAGTTATGCCGTGACGATCACTTCAAATCCCATTTTGGTCAGGCAGCTTCAGCCAGCTCTGAAATGTTTGTCAGTGCACAGTGTTACAGAGCGAACGGTGATCACATCTACCACAAAAAGCCTTTTCCATAATTTGGAACACTAATGGGTGTTATAGGACTAATTATTATGGCAATTGTCCTGATGACCTTGATGAGTATAAAGATGAATCTCATAATATTTTTTCCTGAGCAAAGAAGAGCATCGATTTCCATGACAAATTAACACCCCACAATACCTTTATGTAAACTTTATAGGCATAGTTTCGATTGATAATATGCATTGAACGCTCTTCCTATGAATTGTCGCTTCTGAGGTAGCATCACTAGTGGAATACTCAGAATATAATCCATTAAATAACCAGGACTACAATAAAATTTAAACATTCAAATGAAATGAGATGAAAAAGATGTTTATTTCAGCTCTGTGAGGGGACAGACACTGATCACTGTTGTGTCCCTCAATTTTCCTCCTCAGAAATTCAATTCAACCATGAGTTTTCACACCTTCACCTCTAACGACCAGGAATGACATCTTTACAGCTGATGGTTCACCCGGAAATGTCCAAACTGGCTTGGATAAAAACCATTTCATACATTACAAAATATTTATATATCATGGTAGTATTTGTTGTTCTTTAATTTGTGCAGATTCCAATAAAAATATCATTGTTTTACAATAAATGTTTGTATAATAAAACATTTGTTACAGTAATGAAAGAACCGCTAAGAGAGAACCACTACTGAGAATAAAAAACAAAAAGCCCTCAAAAAGAAACCCATCTGGATAAATTATGGAAATGTGGATTTGGGGTCAGTTTGCTTAATTGTCATGACAATAAAGTCACTATGTAAATATCTTAATAAATCTAAATAGTGCTCATTTCTTTCTGTCAGATATCATTTATATTTTCCTTTTGATTTTGGGTTGAAATGTGACCAGGGCATGTTTTCGATGTAATTTATCCATGAAGAATTATTAGCATATTCTCTCTTACAGATTGGCAAATTACACAGTATTTTTGCCTTAAGTTAGCATTAATGGGAGAGCAGCAATTGCAGAGCACAAAAGTTTATTGCGTGTAATTACCTCTCCCTAATTAACTTCATAAATTTAATGACACTTGAAACCATGCGAGATGTTTGAGAGTAATGCTCTCTCGAGCAAGAGTCCTATAATCTGACATCAATTAGCTATTTCAGTTTAATTAACCATCTCAACACAAGAAAAGGTGCAACCATTTGTCCAGAGAACAGCAACCCATAAATCAGGTTCTTAAAGAGACTCTCACCTCATCTGCCTCTCTGGCTTTTCTATCAACTGTTTAACTTTTTAAGTTCCTTCCAAAACAGACTAAATAGCTTGATGCAGGACCGTGATTAACCTTGCTGGTCATTAAAAGAAACACAGCATGAAAACTTCAAAATGTGCAAAATGTGGCCCATTATATCTTTTCATTCTTTAGTTGGGCTCCAGAGTGTTAGATCTGTAAATTTGTAAATTTGTTACGTTAGACCAACTGGAACCAAGATAATGCATCAAGTGCTCTGCTGTGTGTATCTCACTTCCTCCTTTCATCATTGGGATTGTTTGCTTGTCGCTGGATGGGAGTCTGGGAGACAGTCTCTCAAGGTTTGAAAAAGGCTTTACAGCAAGGTCACTGGGAGAGAATGTATCGTTCACTGTGACAGCCGAGAATGGAGGCAGCAGCGAAGCTCTGTTTTCACTGAACTCAGAACTGTTACAAACCTCTACTCATTTTGAAAATGTCTGCAAATAAATACTGTGTGTGATGATAAATGACAGTTAAAATCAAGCATCTGCACGCACTGTATGGCGAGCCACCAGGGGACTGAAAGGGCCCCGGGGCCCTTCCAATATCAACAAAATGGCTTGTTTTTTGAGGGGTTTCGTTCAAGGTCATTCGATGCTATTTACAGGCTTTTTGATCATAAACAGCATTTTGTTTTTAGCTCTAATCATATTTTCCATTAGGGGAATCTCCAAGCCCTGATGTTCCCCACAAAACAGTCATCTAAACTTAAGTGTAAGAATATAGCACCACAAACCAGACATTCATGTTATCACAATGAGCTGTAACTAATGATGCTGCAGATAAGACTAAAGGTGTCACATTTCCTACTTTTTTCAATTATTACTGATTGTGGATTTTCTTATGACTGTACAATTATTCGAAAGGTCAATATCCTTTTTTGAGCGGTTTTGTGAGTTAAATAAGATACTTTCATTTATTCTTGGCCATAGTGTTATCTGTGTTTGTGACAGATTCTGTCATTTCACCCCAAATCTTCAACTAATCTGGCAAAATAATTAAATGTGGAGTTCTCCTTAGACTAATAAATGTTCAAAGAGGAAAGGTTGTTTTATTAGTTAAAGCAATAGCCTCCCTCAGCCTCCCATGAATGTAATAATTATCAGAGACTAGGTCTGTAGGTTTTGATTTACCACATGTTCCTGTCTCTCTGCCAAATTCCTGCCAAAAAATCCAATCAGGGTTTTCTACTTCTTACTAGAAAGTTTTGGGATTGTGAAATTATTAACTTAAAGGAATTGTTTACCCAGAATGAACCAAATAAAACGTTGCCATTATTTACTCACCTTCATATCATTCCAAACATGTACACTGTTATTTTTATTTTTCTGTGGAAGGTGAAGGAAGAGAGGATTTTTACACAACACATTTCTTCATACAATGAAAGTAAATAATGATTTATACTGCCAAGGTCTGAAAAATTACTCAAAAACACATGATTATCTTGAGCTCTGAAATTCACAATTGTTCTGATTCCATGTCAGGTCAATCACATAAACACAATTATTTCAGTCTGGTCTTCACACAGAGCTGTAGTATGGCTTGAGACTTGGGATATTCTGCACGTTGACCCTTTTTCTGATATGGATCTTTATGGATCTTGAATAAAAACTAGTTTCTTTCCAAGGTTTTCAAGGTTTCTTTAAAACTTGTCCTATGGAACAACAGGAAAATAATGTATAACAGAGTATTCCTTGGGTCATTTTTGTGCCATGAGTGTGCTGTACAATGATTGCATACAAACACATCTACCATCACCTCTGTCTGGCCCTCAGATTTACAAGGACAAACAGGAAGTCCCGCCCCAATCTCCCACAATTGGTTGAATCAGATGTTGCCAGGTTGGGCTACTCAAACAATCTACAAACACTACAAGATATCAATAACTTTTAGGGCATTAACCTCCTAATGGCTTACTTATGCACACTAAGATAATAATGCACTTTAACATTGAGAAAACAACAAATCAACAACCTGAATTAAAAATAAAAGAAATGATTTTCCTTTATCTTAATCACCATCTGTGTACAAGATAGCTTTAAGGAAAACAATAAAAGAAACAAAGTGCTACAAGGTCTTTAGCAGCTGTGGGTTTGGTCTGTCATTACCAACACACAAGCACCCCCAAGAATCTTCAGAACAGTGATGGTCTCTCGCACAGGGGCATCCATCCATCCCCCTTCTGCCAAACTGACAGGACCAACAAAGAAACAGCACACTGCTGTTATTAATTGCCATCCCCGAAGAGAAAAACCTCCAAATATTCACTGAGCATTATACATTTTCACACTCCATAAGCTCTGTACCCTTCTGAGAGTTTTATGGTTTTATGAATGCTCTGCTTTTTTGTCTCAAAATCTCTCTTTCCCAGGGGACATGCCAAGTGGTTGTGGAGCAATATACTCCACTAAAACATTTTGGTGTCATTCCGAATTTATAAGAGCAACTTAAAATGAAAGCAGTACTTAACAAAAGCAGAGATTATATATTTTTTCTCTCTTCTAGTTTTTTTCCCTATTCTTAGTTTTGTTATTCATTTATTCACAAATACACTCACTCCCCTTTCACACCCTGATAAGACTTAATTCACATTCTCAGTAAAATGGAACATGGTCTCGTTCACAAATTGCTTCATTTTGGCACACTCTCGAGACCAAGTTGCTTTATTTTGGAACACTCTAGTTTATCAAAGAAGAACAAACACAGACTATTCAGCTTCTGTCTATAGCAGGTTTGAAAATGTTACAAAGGAAGTAATAGCGTTTGCCATTCTTTCAACCCATTAATGGGTTTCCTGTCATAGTCTGGAGTGTTGTAGAGAGGGAGGAAAAGAGAAACCAGGTTCATAATTACATCTGAAGTACCACATTTCAAGCTGTATTCAGTTATCTGGTTGTCAGTACTAAGTTCAAAACTGCCAGCTCCAAAACTGTTATTGCCTTAACTACATTTACACACATAATAAGGTATATATATATATACTTTTTAGATAGAATAATTTTGGGTCTGACCAGCTGAATATAGACTAGCGTATCAGATTCTGCAGCACTTTCCTATAACTTTCCACTTTCCTATATTCTTTACTATAACATTACATTAACATCAATAAATTAATAACATTTTTACAACATACAAATTAAACAAAACTAATCAAAAATGGGTTAAAGGGTTGCATATTTAGTCTGAACTAAGCTGTCACTTGGTAGGGGCTAGCCAGTTTGTGACCGAATGCTGGTTTATATCAATTACATATATTACAAGCATGTATTTCCCATAAATAAAATACAAATGTTTGCTTGATCTTTTTTTCTAACAATAACAATTACCTGGGTATCAGCTTGGGTGGATACAGATACTAGTTTCTTTTAAAACTAAATTTTTTCTGTTAGATAATGTTTTTAGTGTATCGAATAGCTCACACATAGAAAATATATATTAAAAAAAAACATAGGATGTGTGTCTGTTATGCTTTTAAAAATTCACAGGGCAGTGGGGTGTACAAAATTGTCTGTTAAAGTCATTTTTGCAACTAATGAGAGACATCTGAACGCTCTAAAGAACAGAAAACCTTGATGGTTTATGTACAATATAGAAAGAACAAAAGAATCTAGATACAATAGAGAAAGTTATCAGAATTTCAGCAGAACATCAGCTTGTCTTCCACTGGCTGGTGCATCTCAGCAGCTTTGTCATTGTTCATTGTTAACTTCCTCTGATTTCTCCTGCTGTTTTGAAGTTAAGTGTGAAATTGCACTAGTTACGTCATCAAACGTTCTTGATTTGTTTTATGTACGTATGTAAAACATCTTCAAGATGGCACTGAGAGGGTATTAAATTTTTTCAAGCTGCGCATCTTTTTTCCATTATCTGTATCAATTTTCTGCTTGAAGGGG
Source organism: Botia kubotai (assembly GCA_036877585.1). Lineage (NCBI taxonomy): Eukaryota > Metazoa > Chordata > Actinopteri > Cypriniformes > Botiidae > Botia > Botia kubotai. The sequence goes on from JAZGTI010009793.1 coordinate 9,921, forward strand.
TCCTGTTATCACACTAGCATGCTCACTTGACTTTGTGCCTTATCCAAGGACCTGCTGACAGCTACTGTATATGCAGTGTTGCACACAGCAGGATTCCTTTGCATGTGATATTGACAGTATGGCGTTTAGTGGCTTTTAAGCTTAAGAATTATGAGAAAGGGGTCTGGCAGTGACACAGCATGTTGAATTATGCTATCTTTGCTGCTGTACATCAAGTTCTTCCAGCAGTAGATGCAGTACCTTCAAACTCAAATGTAGGTTAGCATTGCATGGTTTGCATTAATACACTATATTACATGTGTGGGTCAAAATATTTTTTTATTTCATCTATATGTGTAATTATGTTTAGATGAGAAAATATCGTATTGTATCCTATATCATGTATTCATTCTGAGGGTTAACTTTGCATGCTCCTAATATTAATTGAAGTGGCTTGCCCAGATGCACAATGCTGATAGTTTATGGGCCACACCTGGCAAGGTTAGAACCTACAACCTTTTGCTTACCAACCTAGAATTTTAACCACTATGCTCCACCACCCATACACAGCAAAGAATGACAAGATTAAAAGGCAGCTCTTAAGACTCTCAATCCCACCTCTAATTTCCATGTTTCATATGTGTCCTAAGGCACTACACATCACAGGCTGGAGAACCTTCTGAATATACTGCATAAACGCTGTTTATATTGCAAGAAGGCTTCACTCAGGCAGTCCAGAAGCCCCAGTTCAGTTCATTTTATTGTTTGACCTCATTCTCGGATTCTGAACGCTAACAGACTGAGCTTTTTATGAGTTCATTTACATTTCACTCCAAGAGAGAATTAGCTGCCTTAAATGCGAAGTGCAGCCGAGTTCGGAATTAATCACTCTAGCCTCTAACCATTACAGTAGAAGCACTGCAATTTTATATCCTTTTTTTATTTTGACCCTCAACACTGACGTGAGAGTTTTTATCATTCAATTTAAAATTCAGTGCCTTGATGAGTGCCTTGGAGGCAGAAGTTTAATAAGTGATGACGTATTCAACTTTCTGGAATGCAGCTTTGATTAATTCCAGAAATGTGGATGGTCAGAATGGCTGACTTCTTATATGGGGAAGTGCAAGGAATGCCTGAAAAATGCAAGACCTACGGTGCTCTCCTTCAATAAAAAAAAATAGTGTGGAACATTGAACATTTGAGCACTTAACGGTCACAGCTTTGCTTATATAATAAAAGGGGAGGGGCTAAATGTATTAACGTTTGTGACAACATTGAATGCAGTGAAAATTTGAGTGTATTAAAAAATGGTAACTGTTAAATGTTAAACTACATTTGAGGCAACATTATTCATTTAGTCATTGGTCATTTACTAATGACCAAGTTTACAGTACCTACCCATTATAAGTGCATTGCATTGTATATAGTGGATTATCTGAGACGCAACCTAATACAAACAAAGTTAATGGGTCAATTTTCTACTTTATGATAAATAATTTCCACAAATGTCTGCTGAGGCACATCCTCTCTGTTGATAATTATACACCTGTAGATAGCATTTTTCTCCACAGTTTGGCTAGTGGACTTTGTTTACAATCAAAGACCTGCAAAGCTAACATTTTATAGCTACAAAGCTAGCATTGTTGTCTTGTTTACAGTACTTATATTTCATCTTTAAGCATCAAGCAATTGAATGTCTTTATGCTTGGAAATCAATGTGATCAATTATGCTTAGAGAATGTGGGAATATAGCCTGTAAAAGGCTAGGACAGGAAGTATATTAAAGTAGCATATTAAAAAAGCTGTATCATTCTTGAAGGAAACTATTTACAGCTTGGTTTATTATGGTCCTTATTGTAGTCTATAGACTGATTTTCAGGTTAAACATTAAGGAAAAAGTAAAGAGAAAGTGGATAAGAGTCAGACATTATCTGTAAAGGTCATTCCCTAGAGGGTGAAGGAAATCCAATAATCAGCCTGGCCTGTGTTAGGCACATCATAGCCCATCACAGCTGGTCTCTGTCCAATAGCTCCTCCATGTCAACTACTGATACAGACACGAGCATCAGATCTCCACACAACCGGTCACACTTTAAAACCTGACATCTCTAAAGAATCTCTTTTACTCTGTATTAAAAATGAGATTCCACAAACCCCAAAATCCCACCTGAGTTTTGATCAGAATCTGTTTGAATATCCAAGGTGAGAAGAGAGTCAAAGAATTATAAATAATGAACAGACATCATAGCTGAAGATTGGATGAGATGAGATTTTTTCAGGAAGCTTAAGATATCTTTGCAAAAATATGCTTCCAGACATTGATATACTGATAAAAACGAGCATAGAAATGATTCGCGAAGTGGGCACATTAAAGCACAGGAAACATTTAAACCAAAAATGAAATATTCTTATATCAATTTCTCACCCTCATGTTGTTCCAAAATATTGAAAATACTTTCTTCAGTGAAACACAACATAAGTTGTTACACTTTTCTTACAGTGCAGCATGTAATGTAATAACGACAGGCTGTCAAGTTTCTAAATAAGCAATGAAGTCTTCTGAAGTCATACACTGTGTGTGTGAAGAACAGACTGACAAGTGCCTGGTCATAATGTTACAAACAAAACAGATTGTAACACGCATATTCAAATGAGATTTAATAGGTTTGGCTAAGAGAAACATTATCAGTGATTTATGGCTGAAATGTTGCCTTTCCCCACTCTAGCTGAGAAGACTCGAAATACACTATATAGTAAAATAAACTGTAAACACTATAAACTGTATATTGTTATATAGACTGATTTTTATGGTTATGGAATATTATGGTGCTTTTTTGTCTTTTTCTTTTTCTGAAATCACAGTCAGCATTTATTATACAGGAAACAACTGACATTTTGTCTCCTTTTGTGCATCATTAAAAAAGGTTTGGAGCACCATGATACTAAAACAAACACAACGTAATGTTTTGATGTATAGTTTATATAGTTTATATGTATAGTTTAACATATGTGGTTTGGCTAGTTTTGATGTTGTAAATCTCCAAATCGAAAACTTCTGTAATTGAGCGACCATATGCAGAGATTATACAATGATTCGGTTCATATAACCCCTGCTTTTCTAATGTCAGTGACTTTGAACGATCTGCAGTATCTGATACCTGAAATAAAGAAATAAAAAGAGTAACCCAAAGAGTCACTTCATACAGTAACCCAAAGAAAGAGAGAAAAGCTATTAATAATGATGGCAGAACCCATCAGACCCTCTGAAGCTCATTGCCTCCCTTTCTTGCCACCCTGCTGTGTGCGCCGCTTATTCCTAAACCAATCTCTGCCTCCCCGGAAGCTTAATCTGTGCCTGACGAAGCCCAGCCGACCACCTTCACATGCCCTCAATGTGTCTCTCTGAATCCAGCTGTTCCCAGAGTTCAGCAGCCTCGCTGGAATAATTACCGGCCCAAAGCTAAAGCGCTCCATTTATGTGCCTCTCATCATTTACATGGCAAGCAGTTTTGTGACGCTGGGATGTGTTGACAGTCCACGAAAGGGGAAGAAAGGTTTGCTTCTAAAACAGCAATCAAATCCTGGATGATCCCATTTTAGCATTAATCCCGCCACAAAACGTAGATCCAAGCAAATAATGTGATTAGGAAACACTTTGATTAGAATTGGCATGTGATGAATTGCTCTCAGCATTCCACACCTCTATAGATGGATATATATTTATCTAAAGGGAATCCCATTACTCAGAAACTGTTGTCCGTGAATGGGATACGAAATTGGAATGAATGCTGAGTCTTTGATTAATGCTGCCCCTCCGATGGGCCAACAAGAGGCCTTTGAATTCCACGGCACGCTGGTCTCCGGTTTATCTGATATAGTACCAATCATTGACTAATCACCGGTTCGTCAATAAGTGTTTCTATCATTGTGACTTTAGCCTTTATGGCAGTTGTGAATTGCACATTTCTCCCCGCCCATAGATATGTGCCTAGATCAACCCAGCAATGAAAAAAGTCAGATAAATGATAATGGCAATGCGTGCAGATATTGAAAGGGTAATGTAACACAAGTGTCATGCTGCAGACATTATCTGTTAAGGCTCGGGTTATTTGTGGTTCCTTGGAGATAAAGACACCATTACAGAACTTCTCTTCTCCTTCTCGAGCTGTGAATGTGACAGGATATCAGTGAGAGAACGACTTTAATTTGCATTAAAAACGTGACTGGAAAACTGCAGATTTTTGGTGATGTTCTTTACGTTTGTTGAAACGTAAAAAGAAACATTAAACTAAAGGCAGAGACTATTTACTCAAACTGTAAAGGGAGGTACAGTAGATTAAATTTGTACTAATGCGTAAATAGAATAAATACAAACTTACCCTATTTATGCCCTGAGGAAGCTGCTTAACAGATATTTACTGTACATTCCACAAGGGAAAATAATAATTTACATAAACTATCCTGTTCAAAAGGTTGGTTTTTAATGTTGTGATGGTATGTTGCCTTCATGCATCAATGACTGCTTGTAGCCTTTTGTGCACGGATGATAATTTTCCTGTGTGGCAAAGCTGGATATCAACATTAATGAGCCACCGTGGGGAAGACTTCAAAAAGAAACTAAAGAACTTACAGTGTGCCTGGTGGATTTTCTCAAGAACAGTAGGGCAGCTTCACTGCTTAGGACAAACCAGGGACTTGTGCACAAAAGGCTATAAACAATGATTAAAAAATGATCTCGTGGGAAATCGGCATGCTGGTTTCAAATGCTTTTGCCCCGAGAAACGGTCCCTGTGTGCCATAATTATAAAGTGCCACCATGCGGTGAAATGAAAGCCTCCAAAAATACAAAAAAGCACAATTTATTGTATTCCGTTTTTGAGCTGCTTTCATTTATTTAAAAATGACAATAAAAGTGGAAACAGGAAATGGCGATGAGTTCCAGGCCACCTCCACAACAAAAAAGAGAGGCTGTGTGGCTGTTTAACCTACTGCAAACAGTCACTTTGTAAACCCTGTAAACTAATTTCAAACCCTTTTACCTTACAGGAGATATGTGCTGAAATGTCCTGCTGAAAAAACAACAAATGACACTTATTTTTCTTCTTCATTGCGCAAATGAATCATCTCGCGATTGAATGAACAAATGGGCCCCTGCATACAACACTTTTAAACCACAGAAAACATTTCCCTGACTGCTCCTGCAGGATGGTTTCTCCATCATTTTAAAGCAAATTTAATATCTGCCAATTACAGTGATGTATTGCTTTTATTGGCAGCTTGTGGAAGCTGCACTTTTCTGGAATTCCACCATGGGCATAGGACATTACTTCTGCACCTTCCCGCATGTTTGATAAGACCATAAACGGCATAACCAAATCAAAGGAGTCAGGAACTGAGTAAGATTGAATGTTCTCATACCAAAATACACTGTAGCCCTCTTCAAAGGCAACACTTCATGGCCACCGACCATCTGTGAGGTGCAGAATCTACCAGAGCTCAGCAACTTCTGGAACCGGTGTAAATTTAAGAATCATCTAAAATGTCCACTCAGACTGACACAAGTTTTCTGCCTCGAGAGTACATTTTATTCCAACAGATTTCAGTATATTTTAGTTTTTTGTTACTTTATGTGCTGTATGATAATAATCCATGTCTTTTGTTTAAAGTTTAACATTTAAAAATAAAAATGATGTATATAAATATTTATGTATATAAATTTATGTATATATTTATGTATATATGTAACAATTTTGTATCAATTTTGCAAAGTTTCAGAAAGTTAATGTTTACTTAACAGGGAGACAACATTGTCAGTGAAAGGTTTGAGATATAGGACTGATTTGAAAAAAAAAAGCAAAAAAAGTTTATAAATAGTGTGGCAGTCTGCCATATTTATACAGTTGTTTGCAGCACATAACGAATTATATTTTGTATTGAAATGACATTGTGCATAATGATTCAGTGATAAAAATGAATGTATTTGTGATATATGTATTTATTGTTCGCAAACAAATGAAATTAACAGAATCTATTCCATGGGGATTATACACACATGCATTAAGAAACACTTAGAAATGACAAAAATCTTGCCATTGCTATGCAAATGACTAACAGCTTTACTTCTTTATAATTAATGACCCCACCATCTCTGCTCGGATCTCTGTTTGCCTTTTAGACATCTCAGCCTGGATAAAGGAACGGTATCCTGATCAACCAGATCAATCTCAGCAAGACGGAACTCCTGGTAATCCAGCCAACTCATTAGAACACAACTTCACAGTTCAACTTAGATCATCAACTCTTACACCTATTCGGCCCATTAGGAACCTTGTTGTGGTGTTTGATGACCACAAATTCACTACTCACATTTCAATCTCTCGGTCATGCAGGTATGTGATCTACAACATCAGCTGCCTGCATTAAATTAAAATCTACGCTGGCCTTTGGGATAGTCACCAAAACTTTACCCCCAACCTTAACTTACTCGTTCAGATATTCGTCCCCTCCCACCAACTACGTTCAGTAAACCAGTGGCGTCTGATTGTTCCCCCACAACGAGTTACCAGACCGCTCTTTAAGACGTTCACCTATTCTTCTCACCTCTCGTTTTCGTTGACCTCCACTCGACCTGCTGAGACCATCACAACCTTCAAGAAACAACTGAAAACACGTGTTTCACAGACACCTGACTAGTTCTTAATGCTCTGTTCAAATAAAAAAACCTTTAAATTGTTCATCCTGTCTGTATCATTAGAACGCGATTGCCACATTGGCTTGTTGGTTCTTAGGTCAAAATGTTAAATGCTCTCTCTCTCTTTGTAAGTCGCTTCGGACAAAAAACGTTAGTCATTGGTCATTCAAATGCAAATCTGTAGCTATTTTTTATAAAGCTTTAGCATATAATTAAGCTCTGTACTTCTAGGTTTTCTCATTGAAAATTCCCACTATAAGAAACATAGAAAGAGATTATAATACCAGCTACAAACGCCCCAGCTGTTCACTCAATTTAGAGTGTATTACTCACTACAGAGATGACCTGATCACCCTGGTCATAAAATCCTGACAAATTGAAGCAAACAATGCTACAAAAGCATCAAAACAGCCCTTTCCCGAGAACGCTTTATTCATCGAATACAAGCTATTAGAGAGAGAGCAGTACTTTAATGCATAGCGCGTTTCTTATTAAGTAGAGAGAGGTGCGGTGGAGTCAGCGTTATCTGCTAAACTGATGATAATGGCATATTGATATTCGCCCAGAACTGTTGTTATGTATCTTTAGTTAAAAGAAAAAAACACACATCATCTGCATCAAAAGCATCACGCATCAGTGTCATCACAATTTGAATCTATTCAGCCCAAAAGTTATGCATCAAGATCTGTCCTATTAAATAGTAGATAATTAAGCAGTTAGTCACAGGTCTGTTCGTGGTAAATCGGCACTGTAGTCATGAGGAAAAAACATACTGTCAACGGTGAAGTTCAGTGACTCATCCCGGATCACTGTCAAATCATACTAGCCCTAGTGTTACAGCATGTCTATCACTTTTGATAGTCTGCGTGAATTTAACATTAGTTTGCTATCCAGACTGCTGTTGGGGGAGTAATGAATGCCAGCATTCTTCCAGGGCTGGTCACAGGTGATGCATGTATTTTTCTTATTTTGTGTTTAAATAGCAAACTAGATTTTTGAATTGACAAGGTCAAAGAAACTGTTGCCAACTGATGGATGCCATTAAAATGGCCTCTAAGAAGGCCTGACCTTCCTCTGAGGTACTATAGGTAGTAATTTAGTTGTATTTAAATCATAATTTATTATCAATAACTCTCTTATGTATTTGACCATTTAATTATGTAGCATTCAATTATAAATACAGTAAGTAATAAACTACAGTAGCCAGGCAGAATGGCTACCACAGCATATTTATTTGAAGGTTATGTTTGATTTAGCAGTTTTTAATGTTATACACCTTTTATTCCATTGCACATTGAAAAATGACAATAGACCTCACTCAGAAGTGGAGAATATTTGAATGCATACACATACGGTTATAAGATACAAGTGATGAAAAACAGATGCAATCAATCATAACAACAATATTCAACAATAGACTTAGCAATATTAGCAGTGCTGCAGTGAATGCCACAGTATAAAACTAAGTGCAGTAACACAGTACAAAAAGAGTCGACAAAAGGCATCTGCAAAATATATGTGATTCTGAATTAATGTTCACAAAACATCTGCCTTGTCTGACTTCATGTAATATTTATTTAAATGCCAAATGTAGCATGTAGCATATCAAATTAAGGCTTGTGACTGGCTCTTGTATTTCAGAAAGATTTCCTATGTTGAGAATATGGGGGTTAGTATTTCTGTATAGACTCGACTGCCCTAGAAATGTCTGGTTTGGAATCTAGTTGCTTGTATTTTTTAGATCATTTCAAAATGATCCATGTCGGCATTTTGTTCAGCTTAATGCATTCCAAATCAAATTAAATGAGCAGTTTTAC
>JAZGTI010009794.1:0-18407 GCA_036877585.1 Botia kubotai
AAAACCTATATTGTTCTTTAGTTAAATTTAGAGTAAATCTCTGATTCATTCATAAACTGCGCTTCAGTAGTTAAGACCTCTGTACACCCACAATACATTTGTTTTGCAACTGTATCTTAACCCTATTTAACACACATAATTTGCACTTGACGTGTAGACACTAAGAATGACTTGATGCAGCATTTAAAAGCAGTTCAATAGTAATTATGGTAATTATGTGCTTTACGAGTGATATACTGATGTTGCAAAGATTGCTCATGCTTACATTAAGGTAAACTGAATGATACCTTTTCCCTGTTGTTCTTGTTACACAATAATATCACTAAAAATTGAGCATTCAAATTTTTCCAATAGTGGCCCACAGATGTGCCTGAAATTTGCTATTTCAGAATTGCCACGTACTCCATTTGCCACAGAGGAAGTAGTTGTCCCAGGCTGCAGACAGCAGGACTGTGTTTTGTAAGTGGCCTGGAGCCTGGCCTTTAGGCAGTAGATGTAGAGCTGGAGGAGACGGCTGAGGTCTCCGTCTTGGAGGCAGAGGTGGAAGTTCCTTCCTCTTCTTGGAAAGGATCCTTGCCACAGCACACAATCAACATCATAGAGTGACGAAACTGTTTATTCATACAGATATAAATGAGCGGATTGTAGAGCGCAGAGCTTTTGGCAAAGAATGCTGGGACAGTCATGAAGATGGGGCCGAACGCACTGCCCTGGTGGGTGAAGATGTACCAAGCCACGCTAGCATAGGGAAGCCAGCATATTAGGAACGAGACAACCATGATGATCACCATCCGGGTTACCTCTTTCTCCGCCCTCTGAGTCGTCTCGGACTCCTGCTGCTGGGCGGCTGCTACCTTGACTGTACAGAGCAAGTGGCCGTAGCAGAATGTAATAATGTTGAGAGGAATTGAGAAATGAACGAGGAACATGTAGATGACAAAAGACTCGTTCTCCACTTCAGGTTTCAGCGTATAATAATCCACCCCACATGAACACTGCATACCCTCAGGAATGTAGCGGGACCATCCGAGGAGAGGCGGCAGGGCACACGAACAGGCCATCATCCACGTGAAGGCCACACCGAAGGTGGCGTGAAGCTGCCCGAAGCGGAATTTGCTGAAGGGCTTACAGACTACCACCCATCTCTCAAAAGCCAAAACCACAAGTGACCAGAGTCCAATCTCACCACCAAGGGTAGCAAAGAGACCCTCCAGGTTGCATCCAGCACGACCAAGGACAAAGTATCCATGCAGAGAAGTGTAGAACGTAGTGGTGAACCCACCAAACACCATGAAGAGGTCAGCGACAGCCAGGTTGAGAAGAATGTAATTCAGAGGCGTCCGAAGCTTCTTGTTTTTAATGGTCACATACAGAGTGAGAACGTTCACAGGTATGCAGGTTACGATGAGGAAGAGCATATAAGCAGCAATGCAATAGAAGGCCCATGGTGATGCTAAATAGTACTGCGGGTACTCGTACGGGCTGCGTACCACTCCGCTCAGATTAGACATTGGAACGTAAAAGTCTGGACCTTCTGTTCCGTTCATGATGGCGGAATTATTCGGTTGCTAAAGTCTGAAAAATTGAGCACACTCCACTTGGATTCCTTTAAAGGACAGATTAGAGATTATCATATTTGATCGGTCAGCGGAATATGGTTCAGGTGACGCTTATGTTAATCTCTGTCTGCACTCAGCACACTCAGACACGCATACGGGTTGTGGATTGAGAATGCTATTGAGAATTCCAATGAAAAGCACCTGATTTTCCGATTTTGTCCTCTCTCCTTATTCCGTGCTTCTACTCCTTGATTTATTTACCTCAAGACACCAATTAAAGTTATACAGTAATACATACTGTACCAATCCACACTTTTAGACTACAAGTCTAGACCAATGTCCTTGTTTAAAATCCCTGTGTGAGTTTCTTTAAAAAGCATATATATTTCTTCCCAAGAAAAAAGGGGGAGACGAGAGATTAGATAAAGAGACTTAACGTCAGCAGATGCAGCATAGACGCACTTTGAATTTCTTGGTCAATAACTTCCCATGCGCCATCTTGTGGTGAGTCCTATAAATGACTTTTTAAAAAACTGATCAAAATAGTAATTGTTAATCTTTTTAATGTACATTCCTAGCAACTAGCAACCTGTGCCGAAGCCATAATGTGAAACACTGAATACAGTAATGTAGAACTGTTGTATCATACGAAAAGACAACATCTTCCTAACCTGTTACCAATAGCTTTTCATTTAAAATAACCAAACAAATCAATGAAAGAAACAGGTTTAAAGTGTCTTCAAAAATAGTCCGTTCACAGAGTGTAGTGGGCACAGACAAACAGCACTGATGTGTTTAATGTAGCAAGCTGTTTGAATGGACAACATATCAGGGCTCTCAGGAGTTCACCTTTGGCACAATGTAGACACGCCCCCTACTGTTGACACGCAAACCCTGCAAGTGTGTGTGTGCATAAAAACAAACATTTTCAAACCTATAACTTACAAAACACATTCAGTACTTGTCTTTGTGCATTTGTCCTGAATTTGTATCATTGTCCATTTCTCCTTAACACAATGGCTAAGTTCTAGTTTTGTTTCTTTAGAATGAATCGTTTCAAGAAGCAAATTGGTTTGCTAATACGTTTATCTGTCTCTCTGTTTAGCTGTATTTAGGCATACAATATCTAGTTTATCATCATTTTCAATGAGCATTGGTTCATGTATTTATTTTTCAAACAAATCTATGCTGGAAATGCACCACTGAAGAAATGAGCCATTGTGCTTTGCCTTATTCATTTCAAAGACTGTTCTGAAGCAATTTCTGAGACATCAAACATGCTCTCTCCTGGAGCTTTTGGAGGACTAGCTGTTTGATAGCTTCTGCCTCTTGATTTGACAGGAGAATCGCCCTGGGGAGTTGAATTGTTTTATGCTGGCAGTGTGTTCAATTATCTCAATGCTTGTGACACAGAAAGACCAAACAAAGTTTCTTCTCACATCAGCAGAACTTCCTGTGTCTCTTTAACAGCTCTCTTATCTCTCTCTCTGGGTCTTCAAGTGCTGGTTCTTCGGATAAAAACTTCAGTAGTCCTCCACTGAACTGCAGTATTTTATTCTGTTATTAATACATCTGGATCAAAAGCTTTCTGTGCTATCTGATGGTAACAATCTGTTTCTTTGACTAATTCTTGGTTGCCTCTAGCCAAAAAGGAAGAGACCACTAGGAGAAAGTTATTGCTTGTTTTTTTTCTTTTTGGTGTTCAGCCCATTTAAAGATTTTACATGAACTTGCGTTTTAAACGATTCGACATATTCATATCACAGTTAATCTGTTTAGAATGATAAACAAATGTATCACCTGCATTCCAGTGTTCAGGTGTCGGCCATTCCAGAATGTTTGTCATGTTTTTTAAAACATGACTTCATAATGTGCTTTGATTCTGTCCTGTTATAAAATTGATCTCCTGAATGAAGTTCTTTTGTTGTCTGAATCTAACTCTTAACCAGGACTGGTCTGTGTATGACATCATCTGTGTTGGGATTAATGGCAGTAATGGTGCTGCAGTACTCAGACTTTGTGCCAGACGTAACGTTTGACTTTTAAGTCAACTTTAGTATTATTAAACAGCACAGTTTCCTTGTTAAATGTCTTTGGTTTTGTCACTATTAGAAAACTGCGAGTGGAATAACATGATGGTTTTTCTCTCATAGAGTGAATCTGTGAAATTCTGAAAAAGCGTTTAAAATCTGGATAAACTCGCAGGGAAAATGCAGCCAAATATTGCTGCAATTTGATTAGGGCTGCTGACCTCTTCTGTGACTGGTCTGTTAAGATGCTCTGGTTTTAGTAGTGTCTGGATTGGGCCATGCTTTTCCCATTGTGTCACAATGGACTTCGCAGCACTTCTCGGAAGATTGTCCAGGTATTTTCCAACATTCTATTTCCAGTATTAATGGTAGCCAAATGGATCTGCTCAATTTTTGTTGGGTGATTTATTTTTTTTATAGAAATCACTATATGCATGGTTACATATTTTCAATAAACCAACTCATCACTGTATTCTGATTATAAAGTAAGTGTTACATATTAATAGAGTTAAATCTACCTCTGAAGGCTGAACTGAAGACACCAACAAGTGTCAGTTCACAGGAAGTTTTCCAGCTCGCTTATATTATTGTGATTGTTCTTAAGAATGTTTCATACATATAATCAATTCTGAAAACATTCTGAGAATCTTGGCAAAAATCTCGTTTCACATGATAACAACTAAATGAGAGACAGGCTATTCTTTATCACCACAATATTTGAGAGCGTTAGTGTTTTTAAACTGTAGGCCTATTGAAATATGAATCTATTAACTGGATCTGTTAACCCTAAACCAAACCGTAACCTTCACCCAGATCCTACAAAAACACATTCTGAGAACTGTGTGTTTACCCTTTACGTTAGGCCTCCGCTGCACTGGGCTTTGATAAAGAGTTACAGTCCTGCAGTCTGCTGTGTATCTTCAGGGTGTGTGCATGTGAGCACATACTGTACATACTCACTCCTCTCACTCTACAGTTCATCTGTAACACTGGCCTGACTCTAGGGTTCATTTGAACTGTTCTCCCTAATGTTGATTAATCCATTGCAATGAAAACGCATTACTGTGTTTTGACTCACAGCAGGCGTGCAAGTGATAAGAAGTGCAACCTCAGAGGAACAAACCAAAATGTTCATTTGTCCTGGCAGTGAAGAATAGAGACAGATATCTGGAAAGTGTCATTAGATTAGTTAGATAAGATGACCACAAGAGACATTGGTTTCTACTGTCAGTATCTGAATTCTTACTTCTGGGGACATTATCCTTATCAATTACTAACAGCTTATCACTGTCAATGTTATTTATCAGCTCTGCCTGATGTTAGACTCTACTGTAAATCCACTTGATGCATGAGTGGTTTTATTTGGAGGTTCTTGGTTCTTATTTTCTAATACAATCTGAACAATACAGCTGAAGTCAAAAATAACAGGTCAGATGCCAAATACAGTTGTGTGAAATTGTCAAAATATCTAGCGTTGACATCTAGAGTGGGGTCCCAGGGTCCGAAAAAAGGACTAATTATAACACAAATTATATTACCAGCAATTTCAATGAAAGGTACATTTAAAAATTACGACATGAATGTATGACTTTGTTTCGTATTTGATATGCCCCCCCTTGCGTTTTAATGACAGGATGCATGAACCCCACAGGATTTTAGTGAAACATGATGATTCATGTTATCCCAGCATGATCTGAAAATGGTCCAAAGTGGAAGTCACCAAATCCTTTTGTACTAAGGAAAGTAAATATGGTCAATGTAATCTAAAATAATGCAGAATCTTAAATAACTCCCAGGTTCAGCGTACATACATTTGTTTAACGTACTGTACATATCTACTGTACACACATTCAAATGTAATTTCCCATTTTTTCTCAAGCAACAAAGAGATGTTCTCAAGCAGTTCTGGTGTGTTTTAATATCAGGCAGGTAGGTGACTTTACATCAACTTTTAAGAGGTAAACACAGCATTTGCAGACAGGAAATATCTTTCAGAATGCAGATTATTTACGCGCCTCATCCTTTGATCTGTTCTAAAATTAAGCATGCATTTTCTTCTTCACTGCTATCAAACTTGGTCAGCTTATTTCCTTTCCTGCTTCAGGCCATTTGGCAAGGCAACGTGTCTCTCTCTTTGGGATCTTTCTCCTCTCACTGTCTGCGTGGACTTCCTTCCACAAATTAATCTCAAGGCATGTCTCAGCTAATGAATCTGGTTTATGTTTCAGTTGTTACAGTAAGGAGTCGTCTACTAGCAGGGAGGAGATTGCATCCTACAGGATGACTACGTCTTCAACATGACAATGCTGGTCTTCTGAGAGAGGTGTGCGGTAAGTCCTGCACAATGAAACCGGGGTGGGGTCATTTACACTGGGACGGTGACTGTCATTTCCCTCCGTGGCCTTTGGACACGTTATTCGTAACTTGTACGAGCGAGGAAGTGGCGTTCGGTGTGAAGGTGTTCACAGGATGTCCTGAACATAATGGGTTGGGTCGGCAGGAGGAAGTGACAAGGCTACATACTTCTACATACTTGTGACGTAGCGTGCAAGGGAACCACTATGGACGTGGTGCAGTGGCCCAGTTCTGTGGGAAAAACCAAGTAAGCATACTCAGCTGCCTTGTAGAAAAAAGGCCACTGGCTGCGCCTCTCGGGACATGCAACAGATCTCACTGTGCATGCCTGCTGTGAGAGGAGAAAATAGAACCATTACACGCTTGCTTATACATACAAAACTTGGCCAAAATACACAGAGCTTTTCTGAGCAGACGGACCATATTTTCGGGAATCAAGCAATAAATTGTTAAAGAATGTATTTTGATTGATGCGCTTGATGTTCATGATAAAATGTATTGGGGACTGTTCTTTTTAAATGACTTATTTATCAGCGTTATTATTTTTGCTTTAGCAGTACATTGCTAATATTTTAAAACATAGCTCCACTGAACAAACATTGTTTTACACTAATGCTACACTACCGTAAAATCCATGTTGTTGCTTCAGAGTTACAGTCAATCCTCGTAAGGACATTTAAGCTACGTCGTTTCCCAGATACAGAGGAACGCAATGACGTAGCGCTCTCGTGTTTCTGCGCATGTTTGTGAGTACAGTAACGTCAGCAGCTGCTAAGTGTGTTTGGAACTGACCAATCAGAAGAGCAGTGGCAGACGGCAAGAGAAGGGGATGTGAAGAGAGAAGTTCTGGGAAGAGGGGATGAAGATACTGTAGAACAGGCTGCGTAAATCACCTCTCACTTTTCTAAATATTGTGAATGTGAAGTCAGAACAGCATTAGCATAATATTAGCTTTGTGTTTTCACACACATTAAAGCTAACGTTAAAATGCCTTTCTGGAAACATGTTTAATGTTTAACTTTACTGGGTCAGTGGTAAAAGTTTGGGGCGGGGCTATCTGTTTGTCTGGCCAATGGCAGATGTGAAGGCACGGTATATTGAATAGTTGAGTAGGCCTTCTGTTTGAACAGGCTGTGTTTGGACATTAGAGTTTACATGTATCTATCTTAAATCTATCTTTCAGAGTCTGAAATGAGTTAATTACCGTTGTCCCCAAAAGAATATTAATGTAGCATGACAGATCTGATCTAGTACCACAGTTGTCTTAGTCTGTGCTGATCTCATGCACAGTCAAGCTCTTAAACATAATTGTCCTCTAGTGTGAAACAAGTCTTAAAACATTATCAGACACATTTTTACAGCTCTGCCAAAGATGCTACCGAGTCATTTTCTGGAACTTTGCTGTTGCATTCAAGCAGACGAGAGACAGTAGCTTTTAGCAGGTAATTGGTTGGAATGTCTATCTGGAGTCAAAGGAAAGATAGATGTGGTTTACATAGTTGTCTGTGTGTGAGCTTGTTTTTGGGCTTGTTTATGAGTGTAGGTGTCATGATAAGTGATCTAAAACTTATTTATTATGAGTGTGTAGCCTGGAGGATTGTCTTCCAGACTAATGTGGGGGACCACAAACCACTTGAAACATATACGAAGGAGTCAATGATAAGATAGGAACCCAGAAGGATTTGAAGAGGCTTGTTTTTCCTTTTGACTTTCAAATTTTTCTTCATCACCAGCCTGATTCTGAAGATGCTGATGGGTTAGACTAGAACTTTTACAAAGCAACACATATACCTGTTATAGACAAAGTTATTAATATAATAACTGCTTATTAATAACAATTCTGCTTGATTTCTTATTATTACATTGAAGTTTAAGTATAAGGGCATTTGAAATATACTACTGATATATAACTATTTGATATATAACTTTCTGTTGTATCTAAACGCTTATTTGAAATTAGACTTGTAGACAAAGTGTAAATACTGTAAATACTAAAATACATTTGTTTTTTGAATGGCCAGATAACAATTTTGGGTTGCAAGAACATAGCGCTTCCATTAAGTATCAAAAGCATCAAAAAGTTATTAAGATGTTGTAGTAATGTTATTGCTTGGTTAAACATTTCTAAAACGTACCACTAACAATTTAAGAATTACGTTTTTATGCCAACATTTGTAGAATGTTAGCCAATGACATTTTCAATACCCTTTCGGAGAACGTTATCTAATATTGTGTACATGCTTTCGGTTAACTGAAATGTTGTCTATATACATGAGGGATGGACCTCCACCATCCACACACGAGCTGATGTTCTTTCTCTCAGTTCTGTTGTTCACTTCAAACACCAGCATGTTTGGCTTTTTCTGCTCCAGCTGATTCCTCTGATGTCAGGGCTGAGGAAAGGTACGAGCATAATGAAACTTTTCTCCCTCACTGTCATTAGGTAAGTGGGAGACTGTTGTTGTAAAAGAACATTCCCTGGATGCTATCGCTATCAGCCTGTACGATGAAGTGAATATCACAGACGTAAGAGTGTTTTTGTATGTGTGTGTGAGGGAAGAGGTGAGAGGAGACAGATAAATCCTGCCCAGCTGGAAAGGGCTGCATCTCAAAGAGGCAGAATATCCAAACATACTCTGGTTTGTGTCACGAGATTACAGGTGCTGCCCATCTTCTTTCTTTCTTCTCCCTCTCTCTCTCTCTCTTTCTCTCTCCTGACCTACAGCATTCAAACACTGCAGACTTTCATATATAGTCTCATAAACAAGACAGTGGAAACAATATGCTGCTCCTCAAACATTCCCTGTAAGGCTTCATTCTGCTCTTATCGGTTTTATTTGCCATTGTTTTTTATGTCCCTCTTACTCCTTCCATCTGCTTTTCTTTTTCCTTCTTGTTGTAAATAATCTTCATACCACACAAAAGCACCCACAGGGAAGTATTAAAACACTGAAATCTGAAACTCTCTGTATACTGATATTGTCATAGTTTCGTAGGATTTGACTGTATGGAATAATGAGGTGTGGTTAATCTTAATTTGTGATGGCTCCAAATTCAATCTGACTGGATTCTATATTAACTCTAGATTATTTATTTGACTGGATTCTATATTAACTCTAGATTATTTATTTGACTGGATTCTATATTAACTCTAGATTATTTATTTGACTGGATTCTATATTAACTCTAGATTATTTATTTGACTGGATTTTATCTTTACTCTAGATTATTTATTTGACTGGATTCTATATTAACTCTAGATTATTTATTTGACTGGATTTTATCTTTACTCTAGATTATTTATTTGACTGGATTCTATATTAACTCTAGATTATTTATTTGACTGGATTCTATATTAACTCTAGATTATTTATTTGACTGGATTCTATATTAACTCTAGATTATTTATTCGACTGGATTCTATATTAACTCTAGATTATTTATTTGACTGGATTCTATATTAACTCTAGATTATTTATTTGACTGGATTCTATCTTTACTCAGATTATCATTTCACGCTACACTTGTCACATGTCACATATTAAGAGATACAACTGACCGAAAGGCTTGCCACCTTACTGGTGCCAGCTGTTGGGGGCCCACACTGCATATTTCACACACATTATCTTCATTCTTAACAAAGAACGTCATTTGGAGGTGTTGAGTGACATACAACAGCCCTGAAAAGACTGAAGGAGTGTTTTAGCGAGTTTCTCTGCCGGCACTGTAGTCTTGCTGTTTGTGTGTTTTTACACAAAACATACATTGTGGATGTGCATGTAAGCAACTGTTATCATTTGTGTGTCCCACAGGCCTCTTCTGTAAAGGTATTCCTCCCCAGTCACAATGCACACATCTGGGAGTGCACTTCCTGTTTGTTTGTCTGTGTGATCTATGCCAAACAGCTTGTGCTGTGACACCGCATATCCTCCTGTCTTTCTCTTTAATCCCCCATCATTCCCTCCGTCATCTGTAATTCGGAAGCATTTTTTGTAACGTGAATGTAAACTTCTACCTTCAAGCTGCATATATAATCCAGTATGTGTGCACTGTTTGTGTTCTAGATAAATACTGTGTAACTGTAACTTCATTTGCCGGTTTGTTTGTGGTTGACTTCCTCTCTGCTAACTGCGGTACACTTTGATGATGTGTGATGTCTTTTGATGGGCCGCTTCTTAACACATCACTCTTCTGCAGCTGGAACATGTACGTGCACACTGATCTTCTAGTTACCGGTTGTGGTAGCGGTACAAAGAATATAACAGCTGCTGTTTTTGATACAATGACCCCAAAACTACATTTGAGAATGTATGGTTTAATGGTGCATGCACCATCTCTGTAGAAGCATATATATGCTGCCTGTAAACTAGGACTAAAAGCATGCAAAGTGTGTTTTGGATGAAAACTCACAACAGATGCATTCAACTAAGAGCGAGTTGGATGTGACGGATGGCATTCCCTTGTGATTGTGAGCGTGCATTCAAAGGGGATTGACATTTTCCCCACATATTGTGTCTCACGCATTGCTTGCCTCAGTCTCTCTCAACATGAAGAAACAGAAGCTGTCGTACATTTCTTTTTTTGTCTGTTAGGCTGGATTAAAGCAACTTGTCACATAAGTCTTCTTGCAGTCAAACCTCTAAATTGTCTTTAATACATCAATACATCCAGATGACTGCAGCTGGAGATCTCACTTATGGTGGAAAATTGTCTGGCATCACTGGTTACGTTGGTTACAAGCCACTCCCATTATTACATTTAAAACAGAGTTCATGTAATCGAATTAATCACAACGCACAATTAGGCACTTATCTGTAGCTGGCAGGTGTCTCATTGAGGCCATGCCGTATACAATGACTAAAAGGACACCTGGAAAAGTGTTTTATATGAAAATCTTTATCCCCTCACTTTTCAACGAGTCAGCAGGTGAAACAGACCACAGGAGTTTAGAATCCTCTGAACGTCAGCTCTTTCTAAAGTGGTTAACCAGCACACCAAAAAGACCCAGCAGCATGCCTTGAACCCGAGCCAGGCCGTCAAACATTCACCGCATCTCCACCTTAATCCACCCCCGTGAGCCTTGTTGATCAGGAGAATTTCACACAATGCGGCCAATGAACGGGAAACAGCAGGAAGGAAGAATTAATAATGCTTCCGCCATCAAGAACCCATAGCAAGAAACAAATCTGTATGCAAAGACATCCGTTTATTCAAATATCTCTACTTCATTCAGCAGGCTTCATCAGTTCACACCACTCTCTATAATTGTGTGTCCCACTCAAATAGGCAGAAATGTTTGTATAAACTATGTATAGTATAGTATAAACTAGTATGCTTGGAGAAAGTTCACACATTGTTGCAGACAGAAATTTCAGCCTCCTGTGGCCGAGTCTCTGTGTTGTGATTTATACTAAAGGTTAAAGGTGGAGAATGACTTGGATTTTTCACACAAATGGAACACTGAGAGAAACCGATTATCTGTGTAATGAGGAGTTGATGATCCACTTTGCATTCTCCAGAATTCCAGGCTGTTTGGTTGCCTGAGTGTTTGAGGGCTGTGGTCACATGCTATGAGATTAAGGATTAAGGATAGCTACTAATTAAAAATCTTAATTACAAAACAAGATGAGGAAGAATATGTGAAATGGCTCTGAGGTGTTTTTTTAAGGCATGAAATCTCCATACTCACGGTGGAAAGTTGTTTGTTCGTTTGAGGGCGTTTTCAAGCGTTTAACGAAAAAAGTGCTTAGAATGGCATGCTGCATGACAAACTGACATGAAAAAAACACACATTCCAGATTTACACTGATAATTGTTTTGATTTTAATAAATACTGTAGCTATAGCGCAGTGGTGCCTGGTGGATAGTTTAGTGATGAAATCAATCTTTGCCCTCTTGGAATCTGCATTTTAATCTTCTTTGTCTGTCATAGTTATCTCATAAATAAAAACATCTCGACAAGCGTGTTAGCATACACTTTGAGTCCCAGTCTCCAAAAATAATAGAGCTTTGAACTCTTATATTTTAAATGGAGCCACAGGAGGCATGCATTAGTGAGACAAACTATCTGTCTTTAACCTGTCTCCATTCTTGTTTCATTTCTGTCTTCATGGATTGTTTTTGTTTGAAGTGTCTGACCTGAGGTTCAAAATGAGGTGCTGGTGTGCTGGGCTTTGTGTGCGGTACATTGAGGCGCCCTGCATGTATAACAGGTTTTTTTTGGTCTCTGTTTCTCCCCGTTCTGAATTTGAACTGCACATCTGTGTTTCAGTGATGTCAGAGGTCATTAACGCAGTATAGAGTGAAACGAGAAAAAACATTAAGCTGGCAGAAAGCTTATATTAGAGTTTTGTTAGCTTGCTACCATAATACATTTTGCAGTGCACTTGTTTTTCAACATTCACTTTAATTATGATTCATTCAGAATTATCTTAAATTATTATCAAAATATATTTTGTGAATCATTTCAATCTCCTAAATATTTAGAGATGAGTTCTGATTACACATCAAAAATTGTGTGATCACAGGTCTGTATTACACATATTGGGCCGTTTTTTGGAGAGGTTATGTGGAGGCAGAAATCCGGTAGCTACTGAGGAAATACAAGTACAGAGATCAACCCACATGTAACAACTCTATCCCAGGAGGCCACACAACTTCCGCACATCCTTCAGTGTGAGAGAGAAGATGAGCGACATGAGTGTATGTAGGGCAGAGTGCATTACTAATTGTGAATAAAACGTAATTGTTACTGGAACAATGAATAAACTGTGGCAACACAATGATGCGAACCTGCACAGTAGCAGGAGAAAAGAATAGGCAATGTAAAACATAAAGTACCACTAAAAATAACTGACACACTAACCAATTATTACACGGATTTGATTGGCTGATCGTGGCATTCAGCGTACATGTTTTTCTGAATAATCATAGTTGTTCATCACGACATGTCAGCTCATAGTAACCAATATCCTTTTCACTGGTCTCTCGTATCACACCTGGCTGTCTCTCTTGTTTCATAAGCGCTGGTTAGATTAAGTAACTGGTGACAGATGGTTTCCAATTGTAGTGATAAATGACCTAGAAGGAATGTGGTTTAATTTTGTGGCGAACAAAACTTTTGATAAATAGCTAGAAACTCTCGAATCTCCAGTTAGAGAAAACTTAACTTAAACTTCACTTGGTAGTACAAGCAACGGTTACAAGACACAAATAGAACAAGTAACTTAGATCAGTAGTTTAATATGAATATAAAAATGATTATTATTGAAATAATAATATTATAATATGTAAATGAACAATAAAATATTGTTGCAGTGTTTGTCTTGT
Source organism: Botia kubotai (assembly GCA_036877585.1). Lineage (NCBI taxonomy): Eukaryota > Metazoa > Chordata > Actinopteri > Cypriniformes > Botiidae > Botia > Botia kubotai. Next base: position 13,274 of record JAZGTI010009794.1, read on the forward strand.
TGCTAGGCCCATTGTTTTGTACCTTGTAATGGATTGTTTTGAAGTAAGTTTTAAGATAATATGCAAGCAGTATAAAATGAATTTCTTCGTTTATGTCTGTCAAATTCACCAGCATATTGTGTGCGAATTAACAGAATCGATTTGGATTACGTCACAGTATCTCTGTTTGAAATGAACCATGGGCTCAGCCCTGATGTCACCACAGAGTCATTTGTGATATGATTAATATCACAATAATAATTTTTACACCTGCGCTGATTGCAGCTCAAACTTAATGATCCTCTTTCATTAAGCTGGAAGGCATCAATCACAAAGATTGAGAGCATGCTGCACAGGACACTTATGTAAATGTCTACAACAGCTGTAGCCAATTTTTATATTTGTGCTAATCAAATGTGGTATTCAAATATCACATGTGTACCACAAACATATGGTTTTAGATATTGTTAAAAATTTTCCAATGTCACAATACACTTGGCAGACTAATGAGATATACAGCATGTCCCAGATGAGTTTGTTGCACCATATGTTTCTAACATATCCACACTGAATGCTGATGGAATGTCATACCATCTCAGAGAGAAGCAGCTGATGTCATGATGCAGCAGAGTCATGCATAAGCCTATCAGAACTCCAGAACTTGTATTAAATGTGGCCTCAATCTTCATGGTGTCCCTGCGCTCCACGTTTCAAATAATGTTTTGGAAGGTTGCCCGCTTATGTTGATTTTTGTTGATTGCCTTAAACATGTTGACAATTTGAGGAGTTTGCTCCAAGGGCAGCCTCGCGAGAGACCGTGAACGTTTCATTTCTTCATAAAGTTTGCAGTCAGGTTGACTGTTGGTTATTATGAAATGTGCTCATCCAGATGCTTTCGATTGTTGTGTTTTAAAAACAAAAAACACTCTGTTTAAAGAAGGTTAAATAGGCCACATTCCACTAAATGCAGTCATTTCTGCTTTATTTATGATGCACTTTGCGTTTCTCTATAACTTTTACCCAGCCAGCTCACATTTTATGAGGCACAAGCTAGGCTCTGACCAACTTCCTAAAAGGCTTCTAGCAGCATCTTTGGAGTGGAAATTGCACGCATGCTACGAGTCATAAAAGTCTCCAAAAAATAGTCTCATCAAGGCCGTATTGCTATCTTGGCAATTAAATGTTGCCTGCGGCCTCGTTTGAATATGATATATTAAAATGACATTATTAGCTTGCTCGTAATGCGATAGAAATGTCTGCTAGAGTTATAAATGCAGACAGCTGGGTTCAAAAACAGAAATGTCTCTAAGATTCCTCAGAAAAAATTTCATTTAGTATATTTATTGAAATGATCCACAAGGGTCAACTTTTCATTAACCCCCAATTTAAAGTTGGGATATTTATATAAACCCAAAAAGGTTGAGGCTTGAGACGCGAAGGAAGTGAAATAATCGTAAACAAGTGAAGCTGCTTCCTCGAGAGTTGCACATCTGGAAATCTCTCAAGATTAAACATTCACTTTATGAGCTGAACTGAGAATCACTTACAGTACAGAACCAAATACAGCTCTACCAAAAGGAGATGGAAGATCAGAGGAAAGATGAAGCCAAAAGAAAGAAACTGGCTTGAGAGGAGGTAAAATTTGGGGCTTGGTCTTGGTCGAAGCGTCACATTGTTAGATGCAATCTCCCATTAGATTGTCATTCATTTGGCAGGATGGGAGGGTGGCAGTTCTAGTCCCAAAAGGGTTTTACATCCCACCCATATCTGAGCTATCTGTTCTATAAACATGAATGATAACGATGAGTTTGATTCTGACGGATAACTATTGAGCATGAGTTTTCTGTCTATTGACGTCACAGAGAGAACTGCAGATGCATTTTTCACAGTTCATGTTTCAGTACAGTAGCTTATATGAAACGATTAAGATGGAAGATAAAGACATAAAGTGTCATCTAATGCGGGTAAGGCAGGGCTATGTAAAGCCGATCTTTGAACAAGTGTGTGTTGTCATGTTCTGACTTCTGATGTTTAGAATGGCTCCATCTTTCATCTGCTAAATCTTTATTCATGTAGAGCATCCACGCAGAGATCTGATTCTACCCCAAAACTGAAAATGTTTGAAATTTGGCTGACAAAATAAACTGTGAAAAATTACGTACTGTAATTAATTTAACTGTAATTAAGGCACCAGAAAAAGAGGCACAATAAAAACAACTTTAGTCGCATTTAAATATGATTATCTCTATGCAGTGGTTTTAAATGTAGCCTGACTATTCATTTTAGTAACATAACCATGTATTTGAGCTGCTATTTTAATTATTTAAAATTAAATAATGACCTTTGAATTCCCTTTTGTTATTATTTCAAGAATGAGGCAGGATTATGTGGGAAGGACATTTCAGTCTATTTCTTAACAACTGGCTTTGTTTTGCTGTGGTTTTCAAATAAATTCCCAATTTAGAATAGCAAAATGATGGGGTGTGTCATTTCGGAACAAAAACAATCATTTACGTGCAGTGCTCTTGATGGGTGAATGGTGATGCTGAGTTCAAAGGCAGATGGTCATTACCGTCTCTTCCACAGCGTGCATACACAGCAGAGCAGGCAGCATCCATCACATGCTTCTACCCTGTGCAGTTCGTTACCATTAACTATAACAAAATAGCCACAAATATCAAAATAAGGGCTTCAAAATAAACTAAAGCTTAGACTTTATGTACTGATCTTCTAACTAACGCAATTGATTAGTACAGGATAAGATGATGATGCTCCTCTGTGCTGTGCATGCTTGCTATATACATACAACAAAGACACAGGCCGTATATGGTTTGATCTGCACATATTTCATTTCACAGTTTGCGTGTTTAAATGTCGGTTTTTGGTATTTAAATGCCAGACAGCAAGCAGACAATCAAGAACACTCGTCTTGACCAGTGGCCACCACCATGAGATCCTACAGCTTCCTGTGTGTAGCTTTGATAGCGGTGTGTAATACATTTCCTTCATGTTTTTTATCAGTTACAGAAGCTTCCGCTGAGCTTGCCGCTCCTCTGGTTTTCCGCCCCCTCCTTCTAACAGAGATAAGTAGGTCATTAGGGTAGTTAAGAGGAAACCATTTCTACTTATGCAACAATTGACGAAGCATCATTTCACTTTCTTGTATCATTTTATTTTTTGCACCAGAAGTGAAAGCACAACATGATTGCATGTAATGCAATATCAGGCGCACAGGTCAATGTGCAGCAGAATCAATTCAATCTTCCCTGGAAGATGAATCATCAACTTACATTTACATCAGTTCATTTCTCTTTTCTTTTGCAGTCCATTGCGAAGCTTGTACAGATGGATGCTCACAGGAAACCACAAGCCCAAAAGGGATTTGGCGTTGCACTTGGTGTGCAAACTACAAAGAGAAAAGGCCAGCGTACCCTCGTAAAAGAAGTTAAAATAAAATATATAAGGCTTATAGGATGTCTTGTAGACTGACTAAATATGGTGTGATGGAAATCTGGTAAAAACAAGCAGACAGAGAGAAAACCTTCAGCCTTTAGTTTATGATTTTTTCAATAACTCACAAAACACAGTATCAGCAGCACATTACAAAGTCTTTAGGACTGAATTTATAAAGGAACTATATTTTAGAAGGTAGGTCATCTGAATTATAGGGTAAGCAACTATTTGTTCTTTGATTTCCTGCCAAGTTTCAAAGCCTCATTAGAACACTATTACTTGTGGAATTTTCCTTTGCCCGTTCATTGATAATTACCTGTCCTAAACAATTTCTACAGACCAGATGCAGAGCCTAACAATGAATAGGCACACAGCCATGTGAATGCAGCATGAGCAAATCTTGCTCTGTATTGAGCAATGACTGTAACAGAAATTAGGAGGGCCAAAATCCCTTTGTCTTCAAATGAAAGCGTTCTTGTTATTTGGAGACACTAGCCCTACTGGACTGCACTGCCTCCTCAAACTCACCACAGCCCATTTTCTGCTAAATTAAGAATTGTTACTTTTGAAGCAGTGAAATGCAGCATTTTAACTTTGTCTACACACATCCTACAGATATCCTGTGATAATTCCTTTAAAAGTAAATAATAAATGTTTGTGAACATAATTTAGCACCACCATTTTAGCTGTGCTAACTACTTCCTGTGAATACAGAGGTTGTCCAAGGCTAATAAGACAGCTGGCCTCAGGTACAGCATTTTCCTATTCCTCCTCTTCTCTTCATTACATTCTTGGTCCGGAATCAACACTCCTCTTTGGAAATGCTTTTTGTGACTGTACTTTGACAAATTGAATCAAAAGAAGGCAAAAATGTCTCAGCTCAGCAGCACGACAGTCTTAGATTTCGAGGTGAATCTGTAGAATAGAGATTCAGTATGAAGAGCAGTGTTGCGATTGGAATGAGTTTAAAAATGTGAGAAACAGATTTGGCAGAAAGAATTGCCGGCCTTGAGCTCATAGACTTCTATTTGTCTGAAATGAGACAATAGACAATATTGTAACCGTTTTGGTAACTGGCGTTTTTCTAAACATCTGCCCACTGCTGACTCACACAGCATTCAGACCTTTGGCATATAAACTATACAGATCAGCCGGTTTCCGAATTTATGAGCAAACTCAAATTACCACACATCTTCACCAATGATTTTTAAACTCACTTTCAAGACTTTTTGAGTTATATTCTTTAGAAAACACTGTTGTTTTTATGGCTATTTTTCTGTTGTTTTACTCATTGGAGCCATTGTATTGTTGTTTATTGTATGTTGTAGTTTAAGACGTGTCTATCTGCTTGTGTGCTTAATCAGAGCCACATTGTTCTTATATCTGCTTACACTATAGAAACAGGCTAGTTAGAATTTCATACTGTAAAGTTTCTTGGCCCCAAACAAGGATGTGCTGTGTAACAAAATGCTGTTTCTGAGGTTGTGCCCCTCTTGAGTGTTTGAGGGTATACAAGTATAGGAATTTCAGCCTACTGATATATGATATTTCCTGTACCTCTCCAGTCATCCAGTTCACAACTGATTCATACACAAAAGCCTGTGGCAGGATGTCATTGCTGCTAAGAAAAGAGAGAGGGAGAGAGAGAGGGAGTGAGGGAGAGAGAGAGGGAGTGAGGGAGAGAGGGAGAGAGGGAGAGAGG
>JAZGTI010009795.1:0-18406 GCA_036877585.1 Botia kubotai
AAAATAACAATTTTAATGTTTCTGTTATTTGCGAGGCAGGCTGTTTCTATGGCAAAAACAAGCACAAAATCAAGATGGATGCGAAAATGACTTCAAATCTGTTTTTCTTATTTAAACTAATTTGATGTTAACATAAATATGCAATGACTTTGAGCCGACTCAAAATATCTCGTTCTTTGTTTTCAATAATGTTCCGCTACTGTTATTAGCTTCTATAAAATGTCTAGGAAGGGCAAAAACAGGCAGTAAATCTGTTGTGTTACTAAATTCATCAGTAGCACATTTGTATGCATCTGACACTCAATTAAACCTGTGGACAAAAACCAAAACAACCACTTTGTGTAAAATTACCATTGCGTCACCCAACTGTTCATTTACTCTGTGACTGTGCTGTCTCAATTAATCTATTTGTCAGGCTTCATATAATGGTGTAATTGGAGTCTTTTATTTGGTTGAGACTCTGGGCTTATACAAACCTGCTCTACAGGCTTTATAAACACCGGGCGGAAATGAAGGATTTTAGCCCAAACTGTTAAATAATGTATTCTCACAATATCTGCAGGACTCTTCGACACATATGTTATCTCGACCTACTGACTCCATTTAGAGAGACAGTTTGGAGAGGGCTATCCATTTTTGGGCTCTCCACATCACATGGGCGTATATACTAAACCATGAGCTGATAACTCTTGACCTGAACTTCCAGAAGAATCTCACTCGCCTGTTTTAGCAGTTATTGTGTCCCGAAAAAAAGCGAATGTTCAGTAATGGCTCTTCAGACGCACTTTGCGCGAGTGCCACGGCGACCTTCGCTCCTCTGGTAGGGTGATGAGCTTTTAGCATCTCTGCTTGTTAATCAGCCAACAGGGCTCTGAGTCATGATGCTGGCATCAACGCTGCAGCCGACTCTCCAGATCTGAGTCAACAATAGCTGTCTCCATGCCCCCCTGTTCTCTCTATTCAACTTAAAAGCTTTGTTTTATGAAGACACACATAGCCCGGGATCGCGCACGTTAATGGAATGTGCTTCCATCGACAAAATTAAATATGGCTGCAGAATTTTGGCCCGTTTCCCTCCGTCGATTTCTGCTGTGCTTCATAATGTGAAAAGTCCAAGCTGCCCATCACACGAGCTAAATATTACAACTATTGGAGCATTTCAAATCCGCCGGACTGTGATTGGTTGGGGCAGGAGTCCTGGGAAAGAAAGTGCAGGAAAGTTTAAGTGGCCAAATGAAATGTGATGAGTCAGGGAAGAGGACGGCCAAAAATCCATCCCTGAATGCCATTACCTGAAGTCAACTGTAAAATGAATGTCAAAGACAGTAAAATTATGAGAGGGATTGAAGAACAGACATAGTGGCGCTTTTTAGCTGAAATGACAGATGATGAAAAATGATTTTTGTATCTTGCAATTGTTTCCTAATCCTTTTAATAATGGGACAGGAGTATCTTAATTTTTCTGCCTGTCAATGGTTTGAATCATATCTGTGTGTGTAAACCTGTATCTTTGTGCCGTCGTTTGTTTGTTTGATGATGTCACACGTTCCTGTCAATTCTTACCACCTCATTGGTTGATTTTAAATTGTAATTTTGTTTAGGGCTCTGAATCATTGATGCGGTTTTGCACTGCACCGGGGAAGCTGTGAGTCAGGATGCGGTTATTATGACAAGACAAGAAAAGTAGCTCAAACAAACCAACCCCGAACAATTGAAAACATGCTGCTTTGTCTGTCGTACCAGTGAGTCAGCGTAAGTGAACAAAACACCTGCCATCACTTATGCATAACCTACAACACATTTTATTCATTCATGGAATCCAATAATATTATGCATGAAACAAAAAGCTATAAGCTGTGCTATCTACAACACCATAATATTATTTACTGTAAAACCATTTACTGTACCAGCTACCGTACTGCACTGATTTCTACCGTGTCTTCATGATTACGGTAGTTACTGTGATATCACATTTAGCCGTAGTTCATACTGTATGACACAAATTCAAATTCACGCCGTCAAATTCTCATTCAGAAAGCCTGAAGGGTATTAAGCAACTTCTAATTTTAATGTCTTTTGCTTCACTTACTTTGATTTCACTTCATCAAACATTCATTTTGATCTCTCATCTGGAACATAAAATAATTTGGTTATAAAATGTAGAAACTCACTCTTAAATTCGTTCAAGTGTTCTGGGGTACGTTTACTTTTAATCTATGATTCAATCTGACCGGATTTCAGATATCTTTAATTAAAAACTCATCACGGTATTGTGTGCGGTAGCTATGCTGACAGATGAACTATCGAAATTAATGGTGATTGCTGTTGCAATTTGCCGTTCGACAACATAATAAGGGTCCAAACCAATGGAACAAGTTCAGACAATAAGACAAACTTGGATTTTTATCTCTCTTTGGATCTACAGCATTGTGTGGCACTCTAGATTGTATTAGCTTTGCAGAGAGCTCGGTTCTTTGGTGAAAGAAAGACTAGCTGTTCGTTATATTGAATTCCAGACTCACTGTCAGCCAGAACCTACAGCTGTGTTGTAATGAACTCGAGACCTTGAGAGATAACCTTTTAAATCTGCGGCGGACGTAAAGCAGGAGAGATTTTCTGCCAGTGGATCTGCTCTGTAGGTGCTCAAAAATACTTTTTGGAAGAATTTTAAAAACTCTGGTAAAGAGTTTATCCAGTCTGTAACTAACAGGCTTCCGCGCGTTTCATTTCTGACTGCAGTTCCTCTAATCCCACATAACAAGTTTTACCGATCATATCAAAGGCTGACTTTTTGGCAGTTTAAAATTTAAAACCGGATTATAATAGTCCTCTCGGCCAGGTGTGCACGTTACGCTCTTGATTCTGCCTGTGGTTCCCGCTGACCTCTGACGCTCTCACAAATGCAGATTTCAGCTGCTTTAAGCCGCTGATTTGATTGGGGGGCGCGTCGTTTTCCTGGGTACTCTGTTCTGATTGGCTTCAGTGTTCATCTGGTGAGACACTGGCTGTCATTCAAATCAAAGTATTTTTAGCTCCTAATGCTAAAGTATGGGAACCAATAAATTGTATGCAATTGGTAAAATGAGATTTATCGAGACATTAAAGGCAAGCTAGGTGATTTTTTCCAGAAACATGCTGGCTAAAAGTCTCCTCACATCCTCCCAGCAATCACTAAGTGGCCTAAATATATTTATATAAATATATATATATATATTTTCTGTGGGAAGGACCATAAAATGTTCATCCAATCATTGCCTTTGGTCCAAGTACAATGATAGGATGTCCTACTGTATTTGCATACCTCCGTGCACAGCTGGAGGAGGCGTGGCTTTGAAGAGTTCCAATTTAATGCCCCGCCCCCTAATACCACCTGACTCTACAATAAATAGAAATTCGTGTTTATGGCGGTGACATTTCGAAGGCTGTTGAAAAATATTGATATTATGCAGAATAAGAACAGAAAAAAAGCACCATATAGAAAACAGTACATACGTCAATGACATTATATTATGTTCTATGAAATATGATATTTGGTTACACATTTGTATAAACAGTATTTATAAGGTCCTATAGCAATGCATGAATTAATATTCAAATGAATCAAAGATTATGGATATACCGTATCACAATAAAAGCCACAGATTTTAGCCGTAGGCAAAAAAATATCCGTCTTAGCGACACAGAATGCTTCATCCCAGAATGTGCTCGCACATGCCGCATTGTAATAATGCTCACAGCTCATACAAATGATGGACACAAACCGCCCCCTTTTAACAGCCTCTCTGGGTTCAGTCTGTAGGGCTCTTGAGTCTCGAGTTCCTTCAGAGCCCCTTATATGACCCCTCGTATGCAATTAGTCTAATCTCATGTTCGGATGTGCAGTCATTTCCTGGCACGCATGAAGTCGACTTTATTCATGTTTTAAGCCTGCTCGAAAACACACCATTAGAATAACAATCTCTCAGTAATATATGCTGTGAGAGGGGGCGGTGAGGGGGGGCAACAGGGGCTTTTGGGGAGGACGGTATAAAGAAATACACAACGGACCCCAAATGTTGCACCACAACGCCATATGATGAAATCGTAGTGTATTTTATAGCAGTTCAATTTATTGTCCGTGGAAAACAAAACAGTAAAAGTTTCTAATTGCTTTTGCTGTGGCTAAACTATATCCTCAAGCTTATAGCTGATTGGTCAATTGAAACTAATCTTACCGCATTTAAAAAGCCAGGCAGCCGCATACCGGTCTGATGCATTGTGGGTCGCTTCCAGCGCAGGCATGGTGTCAGAAGGAAATTCACTGATTTATCTCATAAGACAGAAGGACTAGCTAATAACACAGTTCTTTAATTTGAGAACACTTGATTGATCGGTATTCAACAGTATCCGACGAGTTTAATCATTTGTTCATTCTGGGAGCGCTACAGAAACTTTAGAGGAGTGATTACACAGCCGGGGTTAAAATATGAGAAACATTAGAGAAGTTCACACAGTCTGGTGGTTGTCTTCAGAGGTTCCGTCGGCTCTACGCTGAGTTCTGGAGCTCAGATCTTTCTCTAAGGTCAGGAAATCATCAATAAATGAAAATGATTCATCAAGTGAGACACCTGCGCTTGTTTGGTGAAACGAGTATTTGATTTTCTTCCTTTCCTTATTTCCTCTTTCTGTTTGGTTGTTAATGACTAACCGAGCTGCAAATTAGTGGAATAAATTATAAAATTCACTCGCGTTAAAATGTTTCTTCAAAACATAGCCAGGTGGAGTTCTCTCAATGTCTCTGGCAGATGATGAGTTTTTTACTTCAGTTTTGTTGTTCCTCGCAGAACACAAACGGTTTCATGCTATAATGTTATATAATGTTATATAAAGGCTGTTGGTTTTAAGAAGAAACACGTTCTCCAGATACGCTCTCTCTAAAGACTCTGATTTTTCACTATTTATAGCTTCAGGGAAAATCGCAGGATGTGGCAAAGAATTTAGATATAATCATCTCGCTTCAGAGACAAATCAATACAATGTTATTAAAATTCAGTGGAGTTCTGAGATTATGAAACCCAGGCGCATTTATTCAGCGTGAAAGCTATTTGTGAGAATTATTCAAGAGAGGTATAACAGATAATTACATTTCCTCTGCCATATTGAACAGTATACGACCTAAGAAACACATCGACCCTCCATCACTGGACAGATACCTGAGCTTTATACACAGTTTTATGTCTAACTCCAGGTCTTTTGGTTCCATTGTTTAACCGTGTGTGTCGTTTACAAATCTAAGTAGGATTTCTTGACGAATTCCTTCTTAAGAACCTGTTGGACAGACGACATACTCCACCAAACTGCCAATACTGTCTTTGTTCACACAATGATAAGGTGTGTGGCCCTTTCTCAGACGTTTTATTGTAAAGCTGCCATACTGGCAGCCTCTGGCAATCCCAAGTGCCCACGGGCACAAAGCGAACTGTATTGTTTATCATCCAGCATTCATTCGCCTCTGAAAAGAGCCCGTGTGCCACAGACTCAGTGCCAGGTATTGTATGTCTTCACTGCCTGTGTGACTTTAACCCTGTGTCTGAGCTTTCAAGAGCGTGTAAGACAGATGCTCCGCTCATTGTGTGGGAGTTAGCGTAGGAAATATAAGGCTTTTAAGTAAATATGAGACAGCCCCAGCTAACATTCTCAGAACGTTGGCCAACGTTCTCTAAAAGTTCTCTCAATAACGTAACAAAATTAAAAATGTTTGAGTACAAATGTTCTAAAACCAAGCAGTAGCGTTAATACAATGTCTAAAAAATTGGAACTTTCTTAGAACTTTTGAAATAACATTATTTAATGGAAACATTGGGGAAACGTTCCTACAACCCAACATTGTTAGCTGGGAAGACACAAAGAGAGAGACGATGACATTGGGAAGTGCAGGATCCAGATGATGCTTGAATCCGGGCCTTGTTTTCTTCCGTTTAATGATGAGAGATTGAATCTCCAGCAGGTCTGGTCCAATGTTATTTACAATCACTGACGTGGGCAACCTCAGATTGAGCCATTTTATAGAAACCAGCACTTAACTCGTAGATGGATCGCATATCGATTTCTGTGCCATAATTCATTTTTACATAACTGCTGGCAAAGCATATACGTGGCCAGTCAGTGGGCTGGCTTCTGTGGATATTTTTACATCCTCTCAAGGACCAAGACCAGAACAAACACTGGTTTATGGTCTTACCTGATTATAGTGACATGTGTTCATTGGAGGCATTTTTATTACCCTTCAAAACACATTTAAATCAATGCTGTTTTTCTGCTGGCTGACCGGCTGAACAGTCAGTGGTTGTGCTTTTGATGGAATCGATCTTTAGCGCTTCCATCCCAGCAGCCTCAGCGGATGACCTGACGCGGCTGTTTGCTTCCGCGGAAGACCGGAATGTAAGTGTTGCTAAGTGCCGCTCAATTGCATCCGATAAGATCCGATCGGATGGGATTGGATTGTAAAATAGCAGATACGCCTGCGTGTGTGTCAGCACCAGTTCTATCCTGGCTAACAGCGAATGTTCGTAGAACATTGGCCAACGTTCTCTAAAGGTTCTTTCAGTAACGTTAGTAGAATGTTTTTAAAGTTATATACCATATATATATCTATATATAGATATATATATATATAAATGGTTAAATGTCTATAAAACTGGACACTTTGAACATTCCTAGGACTTCCAACATTTACGCTAACGCTTTGGAAACGTTCTTACAACCTAAAATTGTTAACTGGGATTTTAACGTGGTGTGTAGCAGCCTAAAATAAAACATTTTGGAAATGTTAGTGAAACATTCTTACAACCTAAAATTGTTAACTACTGAGCTAAAGTACACCACGAATTACAGTAATGGAGCAAACGGAAAAGGCAGAAATCACCCGGTTTAATGTTTGATTTCTAGTGACTGACGGTCGGGCTGTGTTTCTTATCTCTGTTCCGCCCGCTAACAGTGACGCTTTTGTAAAGATGTGGATGATTGCTGCTTCTGCGTGTGGGCTCTCAGAGGTGGATTAACACACTCTATCAGAATGATAAATGCACGCCGGCACTTCCTGTGTCTCTTTTGTGCTCATAATCTATGCGGCTCGTGGATATGAATTTTCCCAGCATGCTTCCTTTCACTGTCTGAGCGCCGTCAGAGAAATGACATTACATTCAAGATTGATAAGATTAGAAACCCAGGATAATTATGTGCCATTTGTAGTTTTATGTAGTTATATATATATATGTGTGTGTCTATATGTGTCTGTGTGTGTTGAATAACTGATTAACTGTATTATTAGCTTTGTAGCCTGTGATAGTATGATAATAAATGACCTCTTTACTCGTGATAAATGATGCTGGAATATTTGGTTGTGAATTAATCAGTTCGTCAGGCTTTATTTTTGCATATAACCTGTATTTGCATCCGTTATAGTTTAATGAAAGTGTCACAATCAGTTCACTGTTTTTTCATTTTGTTCACGTTCATTCATGTTGTCTTTGCCCGACGCTTTAATTCAAAGCAACTGATAGTGAATTCAGGAAGTGTCGGCCGGCCAAGCCTGCTTGCTAAGCTATATGTTTAATCAGTATTTGTGACCTTGGTGTTGCTAGCAATCTGCAGCTCAGTCTCGGTATTCAACAGCCAATAGATCTGGATGTTTGGAATCTCTGAGTGGAAAAAGCAAAGACGCATGAAGAATTATACATTTCCACGCTGTGCCGGACGGTTAGAGCCAGAGATGGTCAATTTGTGTACTTGAGAACTCTCAACAGATAAATCAACCGTCTGCCTGCCTCCACGGGTATATTTTAAACATAAATATAGTTCTTGTAAAAAAATAAACTTATTTAAAAAATGCCCAAAACATGTATAAAGATACACCTCAAGGCCGTTGTGTTTAGTAGGCCTATATTCAGATGAACACCCAGCCAACAGGGAATGTTCTCAGAATGTTGGCTAATGTTTTGTTAAACGTTCTCTCAAAGTTATCAAAAAACGTTCTTGCAGAAATGTTAGTAGAATATATATATATATATATATCATATCAAAAACATATGATATAATGTTAAAATGTTAAAAATGTTTGACAAACGTTCTTATAACTAACCAATAACGTTCATACAATGTCTACAAACTGGAGGTTTTGGGGCGTTCTTTTAACTTTCAACGTAACATTTTTAACATTTTTGTTACGTAATGGAAATGTTAGGGAAACGTTTTTACAACCCAAAATTGTTAGTTGGGCCGTTAAACGTGCATTGTGTGTCTCCTAATACTCATCAAATAACATGTTGAGCTCTTACTGTCAGCCTGAACAATGTTAATGCAAATTGCTGTCTGATGAATCGACCCTCGAGTTACTGCTGAAAATCACATCAGCATGCGCAAACTTAAAAATCAGCCTCTTTAGACACGTTTGGGTATAGCTGCCACTAAACTTTAAATGCAAATGTCTCATTGTTTTTATGTCGCTTTCAAACACTCGGATACTTCCTAGTTCGCACTGGTTTGGCGTTTTACCGCCGTGCAATTCATTACACACCTCTACGCGCTCACTGTATCTGACACAGAATTTGCATATTGTGTTTCTATTTATTATGAGACAGTTAAGTGTTTTATTGAGCGCAGCTCCATTGATTGTTCGCCTGACTTTTCACCAGGTGGCTTCTGATAACCAAATACACAGATTCTCCATTAGCAGCTCATTAGCCGACAGTAGACCAGCAGCTTGTTCAATTGTTTATTACTGTTTTTGCCCACAGAGAGAAGAAATGGCTAATTTTCGGCGAGTTGGAGAGGAAATTAATCATCTTCACCCCAGGCCAACAGTCGTTTGTTTCTGTCAGGAAATCTTTACTGTAAACAGAGGAGGCCCTCCGAGCCTCCAATTAGCCCTCACAATGGCTAGCGTGTTGACATGGGTGCCGGTAGGACTAATCCTTTTGAAACAAATAATTAACATTTTCATATTGTTCATGTAGCTGTGGCCACTTTGCTGCTTCCAAATTAGTTCGGTTGACCCGCACAGCCCGGCACGGACTGCTGGACTGAGGCAAATATGGTTTGTTTCCTACTGCTTTCATATACACAAGGGTACCACAATATTACCATGGTTTTTGGACATGTTGCCATGGTAATACCAAATTTTTTAGAGATACACTAATAATCTTAACTAGATTCATAACAGCCCCTGCAGAGATGCACATTTTTGCCAAGCGTTTATTTTTTATTGAGCTTCTTACATAAAACGTTTCTTTTCACTTTGTTAATCCAGACCGTAATTCAAAGCTCACATACACGGTTAAGATCGCGCTCCACTTCGCCTCATTTCAAACGTGTATTCAAACCGCATTTATCTTTCATCGTGTTTACACAGTGCGCTTAGAAAGCAAATCAAACGATTATCTATGCAGGATTGCCTTTATACACCTGTTAGGACCTGTCAGATTTCTGACTGGGTAAAATGATGGCCGCCGTTCCTGGAAACGACCCTGAATTCAGATGCAGTCTGTTATTAACTCGGTCTTTTTTGACTTGGCTGCTGTTTGAATGAAAACAAATAGAATCTGACAGCAGGAGAAGGTCCAGGTGCTGCAGGCAATTTCATTACCTCACAGCAGTGAGTGATCACAATAAACTACTTATCAGAAGAATAGGATAAAACCTGACGCTTTGTGAGGGCCTCAAAAAGCTCGGTAAATAAGGCGGTTATATTGAAAAGAACTTGTGTGTTATGATGACAAATGAGCTTCTGTTCTGTGCTGAAACGCGAGTGCGCTTTGCCAAAACCATTTTAATTGCTTGAGAGATTTGTAGATATTTGTATGTCCCCAAAACCTTTGTCCCTTCTCAAGTTCACTGACCCTAACACCGTTATAAGGGGACAACGCAGTTAACAGGGAACGTTTTCAGAACATTGGCTAAACGTTTAACGTTTTCTAAAAGTTCCCTTATTGTTGTCTCAGTTATTACGTTCTTTCAGTAGCCTTAGTAGAACGTTGTTTAACGTTACATGTCAAATATAATTTTTTTATTCTTAAGCTGTTAGTGGAACGTTTAAAAAAATTGTTACAGAATTAAAAATGTTCGAATTAACGTTCTTATAACCAAAACTGGTCGTTTAATACATTCCAAAAATGTTCAAATGATCATTTTTAACAGTTGTGTAACTCAATGAAAACGTAAGGGAAACCTAAAATTGTTAGCTGGGAATCAGCATTGTCGTAGATATGCTCATGTCAAGTGGAAAATGTTACAATACAGTCAACGCCTGCCCAACAAATGTCCCAACAACAAATGTAAACAAATGTTTATATTTCTCCAAGCCTTCATATCATAAGAGGAATATTCTCCTGTTCTACAGCCAGTAAAATGAGTGTGTGTGAGCTGTGTGTGTGTGTAAGCTGTGTTTTTCTTCTGTGCCTAATGTGCTGTATTGTTATCATGTCTTAGCGCTACAGGAGGCAGTGTCGGGGTTTGAGGTCAGCCGCAGCTGCTAAAACAGACCATCTGAGGAATCATTTGAGCTTCGCTGTAAATCTGGATTGAGGCTTCAGGCAATAGCAGCGATATATAAAACCACTTTTGAAGCATTTTCTTATGTCTTGTGAGAATAAACCACATGCTTATCCTCCAAGGACAGGTGATTGGCTGAAAGCCACCACATGGCCGCCACCCACAACACCCTGACATCACAGAGGTCAGTTCTGCACACAAAATCAATCGACTTTCATCATTTCTGTAGAGAATGTTCAAATTTGTTTCTACTGAGAATGTATTTTGTGTGTGTGTGGAGTATTTGAGACGCATACATTCTCAATGGTAAAACATAGCTTTGTAAATATTCCTGATAGGTTCATTCTGCTTAGGTGGCTTCTTGAATGAATACACAATGTGTGTGTTTCAATGTTTTCCTATAAATATATCTGCCCAGTTATGTTATAAATGTCATCACAGTTGCCTGAAATTCTTTTGCATTTAGTAGCCACCCGAAACAACAATCAATAGTGCTATAAAAGATGAAGGAAATTTAAAATAACCTTGGCTGGCCAGAAATGTGTCTAGACACAGCAGAGGTGCACCGAGCGAACGCTGTTTCTTTACTATCAGACCTCAACTTCACCATATTTTTTGTCTTCCCCTCCTCTCTTACCGTCAGACTTTCATCTATGCAGCGGGATAGAGCGATAATAAAAATTAGTCTTCGTTGTGTTACCGCACTAATGTGCAACTTTGGCGTATGAACTTTTCATTTTCGTTATACCATTGAAAAGTGCAAAGCCGAAGATCTCTGCTCACAGCAGTTAAGCTTTGCTGACTTCAGATCATTTCCTTACAGATGAGAAGGGTAATTGCTTCGAAATGCCCTTTTCAAAAGCGTCTCCTGGTAGTTCTGGTGCGTGATCTACTGCGCCAGGTTTTTAAATGCGTCGCAACAGCAGCGCGCTTAAGCAGTGGCAAATGATGCTTGCTGCAGAATCCGGGGTGGCGAGTCAGGTGGTTTTTAATAACAACACTTACTGTAACAGTCGGAGACATTTAGGCTTAACACACCTCGTTTATTCCTCATTAAAGAGAAACTGCAGTCGTCATTTCCGATCCGACCGTGTTCTGTCTGTCGCCGTGGTGACACTCCGAGGGGCTTCGGAGGAGTCTGTTGACTTCAGAATGAGTAATAAATATTCAGTGCAACAGGCCGACACATGTTGGCACTGAGATAGGGTGAAGATCTGATGTCCGTTCGGTTCCACTTTTCTGTAAGCTGGATTACATGGGTTTTCACATGCACTTACACAGTCCATAGAGCAATTAAAATAATGATACTAGCATTGACCCCACGTTCATATTGTATAGACAGAAAACAGAGAGAGAGAGAGAGAGAGAGAGAGGTTATACACACACACTTACACATATACATACATGCATATAAATATAGATGTATTATAAAAACACCTTTCTTTAATGTATTACAAAATAAGTAAACTTACAAAATAAATGAAATGCATATAAATATAGATTTCATTTATTTTGTAAGTTTACTTATTTTGTAATACATTAAAGAAGCTATTAAAGAAGACCGAAAGGTAGAGCTAAAATATTAACTTGGTTTACACAAATGATCCTTTGAACTGCGTTTCCTGCACACCTCCACGTCACCCAGACGTCACCGTCATTCATACAGCACAGCGTCATTAACGTTACAGAATATCTTGGTTTTATTATCCTACGCAGATTTTCCGTCCCTGTACAGCAACGCTGACATTTATACACTCTTGTACTCTTCCCATCATCAGCCGATCACTCTCACCATTATGATTCATCATCATAATCATCCTTCATATTCATACATTCGTCCTGGGCGCGCGCGAGATGGTGTTTAAAAATGATGCATGACTATGAAATACGAGCTTATTAGATTTTCACTCAGCGCGGTTTATTTGATGACTTCGTCGAGGGCCAAGTTTATTTACTCCGGGCGCCGAGGTTTTATTACAAACATTGATCAAACGTTCTCCCCTGATCCCAGCCGCGCACGTGTTGATGGTGTTATGATCTGCGGCCCGGGTATCCGGATTGCTTTACCGAGCGCCTCCGGAGGTCGCCGTAAGTGACTTGTTTTGGACCAGAGGCGACATCGACTTCAGCGGGGGTAATAAGCAGCCCGGAGCTCTGCCGTGAAGACCGAAGCGGCGGACGAGGGTGCGAACTCACCCGTCCGGGTTAACAGCTCACCTCGCTTTGATACAAGAAGGACGTGCGCGCACACGCGTGGTGTAGGCTAGACGTGCACGCACACGCTCAATACACTTACACAGTAATTTCCATTAGAACCTTTGTTTTATATTGTTTACTCCTAAATAACGTAAATTAAAATAGTTTTATTTTATTAGAGCTTTGAATTTTCAAACCTACGTCTTTTTCTTGAAATGGAAAAAGTACATGTTGTGGTAGCCTGGATTTCTTTGAAATATACTGGAATTGCCTTGCTATTTGTTATATAACGCTGAGAAATACATACATTTTAAAGCGTCCAGAACTGTTCGGAGCCACTGTATATAAAATGCAAAAGTTCTGGCAAGTCAGTAATGCTCTGAAGTGAAGCCTGTTCCCTTTTAGCAGTCTTCTTTAAATCGTTGTCATTTTTATGACCTTGGCGCTATTTCTCACTTTGATACATAAATTTCACAGGAACTGTCTTCCGCTCTAGTTTATTTTGACGAGCAGACAGCCTTGAAGTCCTTCAGACATTTTCTTCCATGCCAGCCGAGCTCAGGGGACTTTAGCCCGGCGAACTGCATCTCTGACACATTGGATGGATTATAAACCAGACACGAGTAAATCCTGCTTTTCTGAGTCTGATTTACATGCAGCTTTTGCAGCGGTTTCACAGCCTCTTTGCTGACAAACCCGATTGGCTTTACTTACACGTGATTGGCTTTCTAATGTCCGGCCCCTTGGAGTTCATAGGCTGCCACGCTGCTGGTTTTTTTAAAGATGGAGTGACAGATCTTTCATTCCAACAGACAGTTTTGCCGTAAAGTGGCGATAAACAAGATTAAATCGCACGCTTAACAACGGTGATCTTTCATTCACGTCCTGCTCTTGCCAATATCTGTTTCTTTGACAGGAACTAAGAAATGGAGTCAACAATGTACTCTGTCAGACAAGCGTCACTTTGAGTTCCCGGGTCACGGCACCAACAAAATCTGTAGCGGTAAGATCGTACATCGACAAAACGAACACAAGTTTTTAAATAATGATGAATTACCTTTCCTGTCAGGGGCTTGAGTTGTCTTGTTCATTGTGGCTCAGATAAAGTGTTAAAGTTATGCAGCTGGCTGGTTTTATAGGCCAGGCGGGGACAGATTGGGGGCAGGAGCAGAGCCCTGGTGCACTGGATGACAACAGATAAAACAATGAAGAATAGTGTCAGTGTGCATTAAAATGCACGTGATGTTTGTGAGGGATGAGGGAGGCTGGACAGGTGAGGTGTGACCAGACGCTGCAGATGAATGAATGTGATGGAATACTGACTGAATTATCATATCTGCCTCTTTCACAGGACTTTTAGCCCCTTTAACAATATTCATACTTTCAGTGTGTCATTTTATGTTTAAAACGATTTAAAAATGTTTATTCCTATTCAAATGCTGAATACAGTTATTCATTTTATTTCCATTATTGTCTAATATGCAAAGGCAACTACAACAAATAAAGCATTCACAGGATGACACAGTGTGGCAAAACATGGCTCTGTTTGTTTGGACATCGTGAGGAGTCCGACACCACAGCGTGGTTGGTGGTCTCAAGTAGCTTCTGATAGATTTGTTTCATGACAGAAATACGATCTGACTGTCTAAAGCCGTCCTGCAGAGAGCGAGCGGGTGGGTGTCCACACTCACAGCTCCTTCAGCTCTGTGCTTCTACACCCGTCTCATATTTTAACAATCACCGTATTCAGCTATCTGTGCCTCTGGCCGTCTCACTCTCATGCCGTGACTAGTTGCATGTCACTCACTTGCCCTTATGAGGGAGCTCACCTCCCAGCTAACAATTTAAGGTTGTAGGAACATTTCCCTAATGTTTCCACTAAGTAACAAAAACGTTAAATGTGTTAAAAAGTAACAAAAACGTAAAACGTTAATGTTCTTTTGAATATCTGGGAACGTTCAATATGTCTAGTTTTTTAGGCGTTGTATTAACGTTATTGCTTGGTTATCAGAACGTTATTCAAAATGTTATTTTAAATATTAATTCTGTAACGTTTATAAAATGTTCTACTAACAACCTAAGAATAACGTTTTTGATAGAAACGATAAATTGTTAAAAACGTTCTACTAATGTGACTGAAAGAATGTTTTTAAAAGAGAGCGCTTTTAGAGAACGTTAGCCAACGTTCTGAGAATGTTCCCTGTTAGCTGGGCGTGTTTTCGTCAGACTTACTAGCTACATCAAAGAACAACCTGTTTGTTCGACTGCAAGGTGATCATTGTAAGTGAATTATATTGTCCCTTATCCCGGCTTCTGCACAGCCGACCATCAACAGATAGTAATTAAATCTCAGGTTGTCATGGAAATGGTCACGGCAGAGAGTAACAAATTAGAAGTACGTAACAAATTAATTTTATCTGGTGGTGGTGACTGAATAGACTTCCGTTGTCACGTCGTTAATGAAGAGCCCTCAAGTTACTGTAACCCATGACAACCACTGCTCACATCCCATACCCACATGTCCAATATCCATAGAGCCATCGTTAAAAATAATTAAAACTGAAACGTATAAATTTTGATTGATGCCAAAACCCTTTCTAGTATTCATAACATGTGTGTAACCACTGTGGCTCAGTGCCTCTGTTATGTTGCTGGAAATTTCAGTGGTTGGCCGAGCGTTGCGTTGTTTTTTTAAACGCACTGAAAACACGTAGATGTGGACTCATAATGAGGTCCCAGGACAAGTGAAGATCTTTAATCCAAAGCACCACATGTTGGGCGATGTTCACAGAACACCCCATTCTCTTTGACATACTGTTTGAACTCACACCTTTAAGTCTCTGCCGTTTCACACATGACCCGGCTCATGGCGCTCCTGGCGCCTCAGTCCAAGATGTGCATCGAGCTCAAGACCAGAAATCTCAGACAATATCAGCACTTTGACCCACTTTCACTGTTGGCTTTCTCGGTTTCATCAGATAACACTGATATTAGCATTAACCCAGTTTTTGTATTTCTCTGGAGGTGACAAGTGCCAGAATGTCACATAAATGTCATCAGACCGCCTGAAACCATCACATTCAGTGTCCATTGAATGCATAAGACATTAAAGCTGTGGCACAAATTAATTTGATTAAGGACTTACAAATGTTCCCCGAAACTGATTTTCAGAAGCATATTTTTTTTACCTTCATTAGGGTATGTTGCAATCCGATATAATCTAATATAAAAAAACACACAGCCTGTTGTTCATTTGTCAAATTCTTTTCTGTAATCAATTAATTCAAATCATGTAACACAATCTGAACAATTACACCTGTTAGCTATAAAATCAAAACACAAAAGTAGTTATAAATAATGCAAGATATTATAAACATAATAAACAATCTGCTAGAATACATTTGAAATGAGCAGTCAGAGAAATCCACTACGCCGGCAATTTTCCCCACATTTTAAGTATGTGTGGCGTTGTTGTGACTTTCAAAGCCATTGTCTGGTTAACCTCTTAACCTGCTTCGGCTTTAGGGCTGCATGTATATGGAACACTCTGTCTACCCCATGCCTCCTACCTCATTATACTGCATCTGAGTAGATCTCTTTTAGACCCAAGCGAGAGAGAGAAAGTGCGAGAGAGAGAGAGAGAGAGGCAGAATTTTAAAGCAGATGCTGATTGTGACTTTGTCCTAGATTGGGATGAATTTCCATGGACTGTTTCTGTTTTCCTATTTTTTAATGTTATGAAAATATGTGGACACCCTCATTTAATTAACATGGCTAGTAAAGTCCCCTTAAATTGATGTGAGACCACATATCTACAGCACTTAATGGCATTGGCGAATAATGTGCTTCTTTGTGGCAACAGTTTGGGGAGGGCACAGCCCTGACCTTTACCCCACAGGGCTATTCCATCTCATGGAAACATCTAGAGGAAGCTGTTTAGATGTCCAGCTTCCCTTTAATGCTCATGGTTTTGAAGCAAAATGCCCAACAATATATAGTGATGGTGCTTGGGTGTCTATACACATTATACTTCAGTACTTTAATCTCATTACTGTGAATCACTCACCCACTGAATCAATACCGAATCAGATTGTTTAATAGAAGCTCGTACCAATTTTTTATGTATGTCCGTGAAAAATAACGTCAGTCTAAATTGTAATTTATGGATTTTGAAGGAATGCGTTACGCTCGACAAAATCAGACTTCTGTTTTCACCGAATATTTTGTTTGGTGGAAAGGGTGAGATATTTTTAAACCCATTAACGTTAAGCACCGAAACGGCAAAATAAAGAACAAAAGCTAATTTCCTGCAGATTGTTTGCATTTCAGCTTAAAACAAAAACATTAAGCATCTAATTTGGGAGACCAGCACGAGTTTTCATGCTTTGAACAGATATCGGAGCAGGTTTTATTGGTTATGGCTTGGTTACATTTGTACTGCGATCACTCAAACATCAAAGATAAAGTAACCCTCCCAAACAAATGTCATATGACATATCATGAAAGAGGAAAGCAGCAATAACTAACAAACTTAATAATACTAACAATAACAAACCAAGATCGTTTTAAAACAAAAATTGAGAAAAAAGTGCTACACAGACTTTCTCAGTCTACGTAAGCAAAATTCTCAATGTTCTGTAAACACTGAGTTTTATAAGCTGCTTCTACACACCAACAGCTGCTTGCAATAATCATTCGATTGATCTAATTGGTGCAGAGGGTGGAGAGGGGCGTGTCTGAAAGTGACTGAAGGTTGATCAGCCAATAAAACGTTCACAATTCACCTGCGCCGCTCACCCTGTTCTGGAATCAGGCGTGCGTCACGTGACACTACAGTAACCAAACCCCAAAAAACAAAATGATAGCATATTTAAATGGTATTTAAATTACATTATAGCATATTATATCATATATCATAATCATATGTATGAACAATAAGGTACCAGTTTCTGAGATATAGCCTTTGTGACAAATTCTCTGTGTCAACTAGCTCAAGCCTCCCCTGAATATATATGTGGTCAAAGCAGTTTCTGGAATACACACAAAAATAACACATTTCTGCCTTTCGGTCAGGCCAGGTGATGGACATGTTTGGAGTTTTCTCATAGCTTTAAAATGTTCTCTGAATAAGAATTTAAATTACAGTCTGAAACAGATTGAAACTGCATGCGTGTGCATTACATGCATGTGTTACATGTTACTGGCAGTCTTCTGTTTCCTGTTCACAGACTGCACTGCTGCTCGTATTTCTGTCAGCAGTAACCCAGTGTGCTGCCGCAAGATTTTACTGCCCCTTACATTACAACCTGCCTCTCATTTCCTGTTTGAACAATGTTTTTATGTGTCTTTTTTACGTTAACGTACGGCAGCCATTTTCGTGACCCTCTGTGCTGAAAGATGAGCAGTGGAGCTTGTTTTTGTGAAAACACAGAAGTTGTTTTAGGACTAGAGGCAAAAGCAAACTCAGGCTGCAGCTTTTGTTTCCAGGCGTTTGTTCTTGCGGCCCTGCAGTCAATTTCTTATTTTCTAGAACTGATTAAAGGTTTTAAACATCTTCGAGAAAGTAATCAGAAATTTGCGCTGAGAGTTTGATCTTCAGTCACTCGTGACGCACAGAAGTCGTTTCTTTCTACTTTAACACATTTGTTTCTGAGCTTTGCTTTGTATGCAGAAGGTCTGATGA